>KN049984.1:116333-223010 GCA_000743315.1 Lignosus rhinocerotis TM02
TCCGCACCGCGGTTGGCGCGTCGCCCATCGGGCCCCCGCACGCGCGCGAAGACCGCAGTGGTCGTGGTGAGGGTGACGACGGCTTGAGCGACGTGGACCTGGACCTGGACTTGGTCAAGCCCAGCAGGGGTGGTCAGGCCAAGGCGCGAGGCGAGCACGAGAACGAGAAGAGCCGGCTCGAGGAGATCGAGGACTACGCGTCGGTCACCGACGCGGTCATGGAGCGGTACTGCGAGTTCTCTCCGATCCCCCTGTCCCCTGTGCCCCCTGCGCCCCCGCGGCGAGAGGGCTTTGCGGTGGTCCGCCCGGAGAGGCTGCACGTGCGGCGGTATGCGGGGGAGCCCGACTGCGAGCCTGGGCAGGGCCGCCTGCCACCGCTGTCCCCTCGGCCGGTGGGGCACAGGGACTTGTATGACCTCGTCGCGAAGAAGCTGTCCAAGGAGCCGAATGTGTAGCGATCGTCGTGCTGCAGCAGCTCTGTCAATTTGTTACCCTCACAATATTAGTTGGTTCTGATTTCTTTGTATGCATCTCTACCTGTGTCTTCGGCGCGACAGTTCTGTACATACATTGAAAGTGATTGGATATCGATGTACGACATATGCGTGCTCGCGACTATCTTCTTATACAGGGAGCCAAATTACTACTACGCTGCTTTGACGATCGAGGACACAACCCCACAGGAACTACAGTATGCTGTACAGGGGTACCTACAGGATTAATACAAGGGCACGTACGATATGCGAAGACTACGGCTGATTATGGAAATACAGTGATAAGTTATAGCTCTACGGACAGCAACGAAAGTAGGTCGACTGAAAACATGGGGGATAAAGAGCGCGCAAGCGAACATGTCCGGCCGTTACGCGCACGGACCAGCACTGGCAGCTTTCCCACCACGATAAATAGGTGCGTAGGTGACGGGTTGGTTCTCCAAAGACTGGGCGCGATGGTCGTCGTCCCTCGTCTCAAAGGACAAGCGCGATCCCGAGTCTACGCTCGATCGGGCGCTGTAGAACACAGTAGAGCGCGAAGTGACTGGGCTCCAAAAGTTGGCGGCATCATCCTCTAGCTGTGCGGAAAGAGACGAAGACGATGATGTGGTGGATACTCTGTCCATCGAGTAACTGTCGCCCTCGACGATGGTTGATCCATTGCTGCACATCACGAAGGGTCCAGGCGCCCATTCCCTAGCAGCTTCGTGTAAAGCAGAAGAACTAGGCGAAGCGGTAATGGTAGAGGTCGAATCTACGGAACGTCTTCTGCACGCGGGCCGCGTCTGTGTAATCGGAGTAACCGAGCGAGATGGCATCTCGACGTCGGTTCCCGACCACGGTTCGCCAAGGTAAGGTGTTGCTCCTTCGACCTCCGCTCGTGATATATCACGCATACAGGCTAGTGTATCCATCAGACGCGCAGAGGAACGACTGTATGAAAGGTCCCTATGATGTCTGGCGGTGGTGTCGCGTGATCGAATGGTGTGCGGTGAGGGAGGCAAGGACTTGTGTGCTCGCACAATGCGGTCTAAAGGGCCCTTCGGTGGCACAGGAGGAGGGGAGGGAGACGGAGGAGGCTTAGGCAAACCGCGATTGGGAGGAGAACGAGGGTGAGGAATATGAGTAGGAGGAAGTGGGAATACCAGACATGTAGGAGGAAGAGGAGGAGACTTCGTGTCACGTTGGGATGCTGATCTGGACACCGAGGCCGAAGATCCCGTCGAGGAAGCTTCGCCCACACGCTTGTTAGGAGGTGTATGAGGGGGAGTTAACGAAGACCATGCTGAAGGGGGGCCCTGACGTTGGGGTGTCCACACGGGCGAAGCGGAGCGAGGACCATTATCGTCACGGCTCGGAGAATGTTCTGGATACACCGAACAAGACGAGGGGAAGGTGTAGGCGGTAGAAACGGGGGATGCAGGAAGGCTGTTCCTCGTCTTTTTCACGCCACGAGACTTGACAGGAGGGGCGTCCCAGGTGACTGTTCTGCTGAGACCAGACGGGGAGTTTTGAACGGAAGGTCGGCGTGATACAGAGGGAGTTGGGGGTCGTGGTGTGCCTTGAGCTGGTATGGCAATGTCCGCTTTTGCAAACGGATCTGCCTCTGGGGTTAGAACACGTCCGATAGCAAGGGCATCGTTGTCACAATCCCCAACAGATTCGTCCCTTAGGTGCCCATCTGCACTGGCAGCATACACATGCGCGTGAGATCGGGAGAACGTCGAGGTGGGTGAGCTCGGAGTGGACGGTGACGAGAATGTGGACATGGTAGAGGGGGAGGAATCGGCCGTTGGGGTTTCTGAATCAGTGGAGATGCTCAGATTGAGCTTGGAACGTCCCCGGGATCGCATTTTGCTCGGAAAGGCGAGTCCGACGAGATTGGTTATACGGCTTGAGAGGCTGGAGCTGGAGCGTGTGCTCCCCTTGATCAAAGAAGAAATGAGAGGGGGAGAGTGAGAGAGAAGGGCTCGCTTACCGTCGAAGTGCTGGTTGCACTTCCACGCCTTTCGAACACATATGGAGGAGGCAACGTTACGTCATCGACGTCGAGGAGAGGGGGTACTATGCTTACACCCGGGACTGGAGGCGCGTCCCTTGGGTGAGTGAAAGGAGATGGCATGTCGCTGTCACCGGGGAGGGGGCCCCAGAGGGGGAGATGGTGGTGACCGGGCGCGAGATGGGAGTTAGCACCTTGGGAGGAACTCGTTCGGTGAGCACGGTGTTTGAGACCATGACCATTGCTCCGCGACTTGCGTAAAGGAGGAAGGCGGGTGTGCACCGGGAGAGAAGAGCCAGTAGGGGTGAGCGGGCGACTGTAATGAGGAGCAGGGGGTCTAGAGACTTGATAACCCGAGTCGTCGAAGAAAGAAGGGAGGGATTCGGAAAGGAGAGTAGCGTGGGCGCTGCTGGAAGACCTGATGCGTGTGAGAAGACGGGAAGAAGAAGAAGAAGCAGCAGAAGTAGCGGAATTAGCGGTAGCGGGTCGAGAGTATGAGCGCTTGGCTGAGGCAGGGGAGTCGTCGAAGAAAGAAGTAAGGAGAGGGGTAGGAGAACGAGTTCCTGAGGTGGTTGCTGAACGCGAATGGAGACCCGGGGGAGGTGGAGGAGTGGAGTCGGGTTTGGGTAGGGGGAAAGGAGAACGAGATAGGCTCTCTGCACGATCGCGGGGACGGTCGCGGGAGAGGTGGACCATGCTCCAAGGCGAGAGGGCACGAGCGAGTGAGGAGGATGAAGGAGTGGGGGAGAGAGAAGGAAGGGGAAGATGGTCAATAAGAAGAGGAGGAGAAGGGGAAGGGGAAGGGGTATTGGAGGGGGAGGGGGCACGTGAGCGTAGAACGAACGCCGAGGCTCGAGTGCGGACTTGGTGTAGCATGCGGAGAGCGGTGATCGTTCTGGAACGGGACTTTCTTTCCGGCGGGGACAAGAGTGGCGGATGGCTGTCCAGGGTGGGAGAGCGAAGGACAGAGGGATCAGGTTGGTCGCATTCGCGGTGGAAGTTGCTATGGCGGGAGGGGTGGGAAGAAGGAGGGAGAGGAGAAGCAGGAGAAGGAGGCGTTAGGGAGAGAAGAGGGTGGACAAGAGCTCTGTCCGGATCGTGGAGGTTGAAGGCGGAAGAGACGAGCTCGCTAAACTCTTGGACGGAGAAGGGAGAGGGACGGGAAGAATGAAAGAGAGACATGAAGAAGAAATGAAGGAGAAGGAGAAGATGAAGGAGAGTGGGGGAGGACTGTGAATGCTACGAGTGTTGGAGAGATGGTGGTGGTAGGAAAGAAAGAGAGAGAAAGGACGGAAAGACATTCGGGGAAGTCGGGGAGGCAGTTCAGTTCAGTTGAGTTCAGTTGTCCATCGTCGTCGTCGGCGTCGGCGTTGGCGTTGGCAGCAGCGCGGGCGAATTCATGTTTGGCTGTCATCCGAGCCAAGGAGAATGACAAAGAAAAGAGCCTCGCTCGACGTCCTTCCTTGACACCTGCCGTTTTAGGTCATATACCCTCCATCCCAGGCAGCCCACTTACCTCCTCACCCGCATCCGCCCCTTCTGTGATCTGACCACGCCTGCCAGATCCCTCTTCTGCGATCCCTCATCTCCCCTCACAATCTCCCCCCGCAGATCACCCTTCCAATGTCACCACCGCCATATCCACCTCGTGACTTTCAGCGACATGAGTGTACACAGAATGACAAGCGACTTACCTCCTCCCAACGAGGATATAACATCATAATTCATTGACGATATATATGCGCTCCAAGCAACATACATGCACCCGTCGCAGATCTTATTGGCCAGGCGTTGAGTAATGCCGCATTCCTGTGAAGATCAACTTCGTGTTCTGGCCACCCACGTACAGCTATAGTCTCATAGCTATAGTCGCCTACCAGTATAGTTCAGCAGTTACCCACCACAACTGCCCGTGCCAGGTCTGCCCGGCTGCAGTGCTACCGGCCGGCTTTCCAGCGCGTGTTGGAATTCATCAGCTCTTCCGTTCTACCACAGAAACAAAGAAACTTACCTGCACTATGCCCTCATTGCCGCCGCGACATACATACCCCAATCCATCCAACACACAGGAACACCGTTCGGAGCGACCGTGGGCATCCAGTCGGCGCTTCACCGAGCATGTTATGGAGACGCCCAGAGTGACCTGACTACTCACTATCAGTCTTGGTATGGGCTATGTATACTGCTATGTAACCTTTGAACGAGGTTCCTATTATACATAACACCTTCCACAACACAAGACGAGTGTTCTCTTCAAGCGAGTGCCCGGATTATGCGCGAGGGAGGGGGGTCTTATTCCCAGATGTGTTATGTGACGACGTTCCACTCGTAGATCCTACTACAGGATCAAACGGTTAGTATATCAAACTTGACTGCAGTGGGATTCACCATTCTGACGGACGCAATGCATGCGCAGCCTCAGAGCTCTCGATCTTGCCACGGGTTTTCCCCTACTATGATCAACAACGAACCCTCGTGGAATCGCGCTCCCTTTGCGTTCTGACCAGAAGGCAGTCGGAAGCAGTCTGGGTCACGATTGGACAGCACCATAGATACCACTTTGCTAGACTACAAGTAATGATACATATACTTAGTTCGCAACCACCAGCCGGGGGTATATCCAAGACCCGACCAGGCCGCGGAATTCTTTCGCGCGCAGAGCGAGTGTCCTTGCAGTGAACGACAAGACACGATCACCAGACGGGAACAAACCATGCTGTTGGTACAGAGACGAACGAGAGGGAGAGAGAGAGACACTGCGGCGGACCACGCTGTTGGTACAGAGACGAAAGAGAGAGAGAGAGACACTGCGGCGGTGACGATGGCATGTAAGTATGCGGGGGTGTACCCCAGTCCGTGTGGATTGGCGAGAACATCTCTTAGAGGTAGCTTCGACCGGCGGGATAGCATACACGGCGTCTTGAGAGCGTGGGTGGTGAACAGGGACGAAGTAATAGGTGCCCGCGCGCGCGGTAACACGGCAGCAATGAGGTATATCCAACTATTAGATGCGCGATGCCGGGTTTTTCGATCGTAGCGTTCCGCAGCTTTCTCTCACTGCTCGTAGCCGCCCGCCCCTCCGAGGGACGCCATCCAGATTCGCGTCTTGTACAGGCTGCATCCGATTCCATCAATGATACACATGGAACCCGCCGATGCGACGAGGGAGAGACTTACCGGAAGAGCTCCCGCACGAGCTCTCGGAAGTCGATCCTTTTTTCGGCGATGAAATAGAACGTTAATTTACGGCGGTCCCTGCACACACCCCGTCAGTACGACCACGCACAAGCACCCATTCGGCAGCAAGACTCACCATTGATACTCAGCGTCAACGACCTCCATCGGCAACTTCCTCTGTCGGACCTTGTTGCGACACAATTCGAGCGCCTTCGCCTCGTCTTGGGCTTTTGCTGCAAGACTCCTGCGACCGCCCCATGCGCTGTCAATCTCTCGCAAGACGCAATCGATGCAACGGAACGAGAACACACTCACTGCGTGTCGCGGTGCTGAGCCTTGCCGTAGATCATCTTCGGGTTGATGTCCTTGACGCCGCCACCACCGGTCGCGCCAGTCGGGCTCGTGGGCACACCGTGCACGTCGGCGTGTCCCATGCTCATCAGCTTCTGCTGCTTCTGGAACGCCTCGACCTCTGCGAGCGTGATGGTGTCATTCACCACCTTGCCCAAGTCCTTGCCCCGGTCCGCCTCCACGATGACCAGGTCGCCCACACGGATATCCTGCGCGAGGTCCGTGCAGTAGAAAAGGTCCGTGCGCCCCGCCTTGAACTCGACGATGTACAGCGGCCACGACGTCGGCACGGCATGCAGGGGCACGCCCTTCCCGAGCTCCGTCAAAGGTTTGGAAGCGTCGGACGAGCGGCGCGGCATCTGCTGAGCCTGCCCAAAGTGTCCGGAACCGCGCAGCGCGGCAGACATCGGTGACGGCATCACGCCCCCTTCGGGAATCTGCTGGATACCATGCCCAGGAACGTACCGCGCCATAAGCGCGGTAGGCCTCGTCGCCTCGCGGACCAGTGCGCCTTCTTGTACGAACGTGTCCAGCCCCCGCGAAGGACTCCCACCAGAAAGACCGCTATCGCTGGGCGAACCCACGATCGACTGGCGCGAGTACGAGCTGCCTGGGCCCCCCGGGATGTTGAGGTGGAGAGCTTGGTAAGGCGAGACACGGTCAGAGGAAGGCGGGCTCCTAGACAACGGCGCGTAAATCGGGAGCGACGAGGGTTGCGATGGCGGCTGGATGGATGTCACTGGCCTGGGGTCGTTGATGCCCATCAGCCCGAGATCGCTCGCGAGCTCGTCGTCGGAGAGCATGAGCCCGCCTCCACCGCTGAACGAGGCAGCATGGGTGAAAGTCCCAGGGCGAGCGTTCTCCTCTGACATGTCCGCGTTCGGCGCGTTGAAACCGACGATCGGTCGCCGGGGCTGCACGACGCTCACGCTGTGCCGCCGGCTGGTGGTCCCGCTACCTCCGCCACCATTCTCGTCCCTCGGAGGGTTCATTCCAGCCCAGAGCTCACGAAAGGCGGAGCCATCGTCCAAGAGTATCTGCCCAACGTCCCGCACGAAAGGACTCATGTTTGAAGGGTCCGTGATCGAACCCTGCGAATACCCGTTGGAAGGTGACCGTCCTAGGGCGCCAAGCGAGCCATACCGACTACCGCTCGTTGGCGTCTTGAAGTCGTACCTTGTGGGGATACTCTGCGGAGATGACCCGTCCCACTGCCCAAAGTGTGCAGGGAAACCGCTACCAATCGCTCCAGGGCGCGATGTCGCGAGCGACTGGGATCTGCTCCTTGTCAGATCGGCGGTGTATGTGCGCCCCCGAAGTGACATGTTCCGGGGGTATCGCTCGTCGTACGGGTCGTAGGGATCGTACGGGTCCTGGATGTCACTGAGCGCCTCAGACTCGTCGTCTTCAAACGTGGACGCAAAGCGGGAATCGCGCATGGCGGATGAGAAGGGGCTATGGGTACTTAAAGGGGAGGAAGAGAAGGAAGCGCTACGCGTGGGAACCGACTGAGCGAGGGGATTGAGACCGGACGAGAAGCGGCCCCAGGCCCCAGAGCCTCCTCCGCCGGAGTTATTGCGAACCGGCTGTGGCGGGGGCGCGACGAAACTTTGCGAACGAGGGGGTTGGCTCGCTGCGCGCTCGCGGAGGCTGAGACTGTTGGGCGTCTCCGTCCCATGGGAAGAGAGGAAGCGGTTCTGGCGGTCGACGTCGTCAGACGCGTGTTGCTGGTGGGCAGAAGGCTGCATCGTGCTGAGGGAGGGCACGCCGAGATTGCGGAGCTGCTGATAGTTCTGAACGGTCGCCAGCTTGAGATGTCGTGTGAGATGTGGGGGAGGAAAAGGTGTTGTGCTTGTGGCCAGGTGTGGGGTAGCAGGGTGGTGGGATCTAGATGACTATAGCGTACACGCTCGTTCTGCCTCTAGGGTCGTAAAGTCTGGAGGGTGAGGTCAACGATACGCACGGCGATGAAGAAGGGGCACGCGCACACTGGTCGTGAGCTCTGTTGTTGTACACGCGTCGACTCTACGATAAATCCGACAGCGGTCTAGACGGGATCGTGGGGGAAAGCTGGAGTGGGAGGAGGTAGATTCTAAGTCGCTGTTGTGGTGCACGTCGAAGGAGAAGATGGATGCGACTCACAAATCGTCTATGTCGGAGAGAGGGGGTGAGAGGAGAGAATGTCAAGAGGTCGGGACCTTGGCCATCGCAGTGTAGACTCTGCTCGCTCACCTGACGGCGCGAAGGGACGGTGGCTCGGGTCACCCCTGTCCCCCATTAGGCAAGTGCGGGGTCACAAGGGCCACTGGTCTTGGGCGCTAATGGCCTGTAGTCTATTCAGCCGATCATGCTCTCCCATCTTACAGCACCTACAGCTCCCATTCACAAATGCTAAGCTGCTGCATACACTACCAATCATTTCACACACAACCTCTCTCCATCTCTTACCCTCCTCTTCCCTGCTTCTCGCACCTCAGCTGACCTCCAGATGACCCCTCAATCCCTGCAATGATCCGGACAGCTAGTGAGATTCAAACTCACGCTCGTCGCCTTTAGCCTTGCCCCAGCCTATAGCCTCGTGGACATCTTTAACTCCTCCCTTGGCTTCCACCTGCCGACGTCGGCTTGCGTACCTGGCATCTTCCTCGTATCGTCCACCAGCGACTGGTCCGCGTCTGAGTGGAGGATTGGAAGAGTGCAGGACGTATAGACTCGGCGCCATCCGCAACATACCGAGCACCGCTCGAAGAGGACTAGTGGCCACTTCCCCACATTGCGGTGTGAACAATGCCAGATGACGCACACGCGCGCACACAACCGATCTTGCCATGTTGGTGCCAAAGGTGCAACTTCCCCATGCTCTATGCTTCCGAGACCTGCGGCCTGATCGGAATGGAGGACTGTCATACACATGGAGTTGGGTCAGCATCTCCTTGCAGGACTCCTTATTTCGTGCAGACGACCTTGCCTGACCCCAATGCATGGCTTCTGGCGCGAACCTCAGGCCTTAAACGTCGAACACCACTTCGGTTGCCTTGAATGCCGTATTTCCTGGCCACACCTTCACGGGAACCTCGCACTCGACCATCTCCACCTTCACTTCTCGCCACGCCTCCTCTGGTCCGATCTCGTCTCCCCCTTCACCCTCTCCGTCCTCCAGGTCCTCGTCGCCATCGTGATACCCGACGTTCGATGGGCCGAGGAGCGATGATGCGAAGTACGACATCCACGAGAGAGCTGTGGACGGAGTGGGAGGTACATGTTCCCCGTTGGCGTAAGGTGTAGCGGGAGAGGTACTTGAAGGAGGGGCGGGACGCTCGAGAGGTGCGACAGTGTGTGCCGCCTTCCATGACGAGCCCCATTGTCCGCGCGGACCATCACGCACCAAGTGTCGTGTTCGTGATCCCTCAGGGCCTTCGCGCGCAGAAGGAGACGCAATCGCGACCAAAAGACAGAGCCGGACTTTCCACTCCAGTCCACCCGACATCGGCTTAGGTTTCTTCAAGTTGATGCGGTCGGCTCCATCAAGAGTGGTCTCGTCAAAGGTCGCTTGAAATGCAGGGCTCGCATCTGGTGGGATGTCCAGCGAAAAAGTGGTGCGAAGCGTCCCAGGAATGAAACACGAATGGTGTTCTGCGTGGACGCGCCGCAAATGTCGGGAAAGCGTCGGCGAAGCAATACTGCTCGGCAGTGACTCGTGCGCTTCCAACATTGCTGATAGCTGTGGATTGCTCATATTAGTCGCAACCTCGCAATGGCGGATAGCAGAGATACCTTGAGTACGCGAGCTCGCCGTGGTCGCTCGTTCAATTCCACAACTCCAAGGATCGTCTCTCCTAGACGATACGCGCTCTTTGGGAACGTGAGGACAGCGACCTTGCTGCCATCCTTGGTGACATCATAGGAGGCTACGATGGATTAGCCTGGAATGGTGGCACTGGGGGAAATGAGAGCGTACCTTTCTTGGGATTCCGAGTGAGGACCTCTATCGCCTGGCGACACCCCGTTGGGCTGTTCACATCACTCTCTAACTCGCTGTCCAGCTCCCCGCTGTGGGAGGAGGAAATAGCCTCTATGGGTAGCTTGATGCGCACACCAGTGGCGTTCGGGTCAGGGAATGACGCGAGAAGGTTGCGAGCATACTCCTTCAAGTCATCGTACGTCCCTGGGTTGAGTCCTAAGGTTGGCGCGGCGCGGAGACTTGTGCGCTTCGGCGGCTCCTTTGAACCTTCCGTGACCTTTCCAGGAGATGTCTGTCCTCGTTGGGAATGCACCGGCCACAGTAGGTTGTAAGGTTCCAGTGGTTTACCAACTGAGTGCACTTTCTTAGCATGCTTTCACGTCAATGAGGATAGAGTTTCTACCTGCAACATTGTTGTAGACCCGTATAGGCACTTTCATCACCCTGCTATTGCTTGAAGGAGAAGCTCCAGCAGCGCTTGTTCCCGCACGGCAAATACCCAGAATGAACTGGTAGGAGAACTTTAGAGCGCGTCCACGGAAGGTTGGTGGAAGATTATCCGGCAAAGTGAACGAATACGTATCTGTGCGTACTTAGCTTGCACACTTCATGAGACCGACAACAAGAGCACATACATGTTCGAGACTCTCCAGGACCCAGACTCAGATCGACTGCGAGCATGGAAGGTTGGACTTCTAATGTTGGAAGCGGAGTATCCGGGTCAATCTCTTCGTCTTCCAGCATGGAAGCGCTTAGCCCCAAACCGATCGGAGAGCGGTTCGGTGGAGGAGCCTGGCCATTGGAGAAAAGAGAAAATACGGAAGATGTCCTTGCACGATGTCCAGGAACAAAAGTCTGCGAGCTTGATGATGGTGCAGTTACTGCGGGGGACAGCATGGACAACAGTCCCGCTGAGAAGGACGACGACCGTGCATGGGAGCCTTTGTGGCCTGACCCTCTGGTGGGCGAGACAGGTTGTGCACCAAGAGAGGAGGATATATCCATGCTCCCACCACCGATAGCCTTACGTTTGAGCAATCGTGCACGTAGACGGCCGAGGTTGTGTGCTTGATCAGGAGACGAGGGTGCATCGGGGAGTGGGGTAATGGTCAGCGTGCCAAGGAGTTGAGCATACGCGTAAAGAATCAGTTCGGTGTTCGCCACGGGGAAAGAGGAGGAGAAAGCTGTTCGTGAGGGTTTGAGGTATGCTGCAGACGACGCGGAGGGAGGGGGGCCGTGACCTAGACCGAGGTGAGATGGTCTCTGTGGTGGGTCACGTCCTTTGAGGGGGGGATATAGGTGACCATTAGACTGCTTGGGCGCTGTAATCGAAGGGCCGGCTGGTATCTGTGTTCGGATATTGGGGATGTCCGAGTTGGGTGTGGGTGAGGGTATGTAAGGTGTCGCAGGTGAGGTTGAGCCGGCTTCAGCGATGGGATCGAGAGAAAGCGAGAAGGTGGACATAGAGGCGTTTGGAGAAGGGGCAAAAGGGGACATGGTGGGTGGGGGTCGCAGATCTTGCAACTGCAATTGACCATCCAAAACAGACTGTTTGCGTGCATGTGGGTGATTGGGGGGCAGAGCGGGTGCTCTGGCAAGAGGGGCTACAATTCGTGGAGACGATGGTCCCGTTGCTGACACTGAATGAGATGGTAGATGATGCAAGTTCAGAGAGTGATTTACAGGCAACGCTCATGTACGATAGGATAAGGAGAGACAGTCAGACACTCACCGGTACCATTCGGCGACACATGACTCGCTGCAGAGGTTGGCTCCTGATAGTCGTTCGGAGTTGGAAGGTCGTTCGGCGAGAGCGATACTGAAAGCGAGCGGGAAGCTAAAAGCCTCTTTCTCAACACTTCGGCAGAGGGAGGGTCATCCGAAGATCTGGTAGGTAGACTATGACCAATGAGCCCTTTGCGGAGTGAGGAAGTAACTTCGCCATTAGCCCGGGGAAGGAAGACAGGGACGACAGTACGCGGGGTGCCTGGGGAGGTTGGAGGACGAGAGAGTGGGACAGAGCTGATGGAATGGGCGCCACGACGATGTGTCTGAGAGGACGAACGGGGAGCGGCGACAGGAGCCTCGGGAGTGCGAGTGTTGGTGAAGGTGATAGTTACAGAGAAAGGCTCGCCAGCAAAGTATGAGGCTTGAGAGGGGGTAACAACGACACGAATAGCCTCGTCAAGAGACGAAGATGCTGGGCCGGCCATGACACGTATAGTGGGTTGAGGCGGAGAGCAGAGGATAGTCACGTAGGCCAAGGGGAACACGGGTTGGAAGCCGGGACAACGGCTGTGGGAAGATATCGGAGGCACAGAGAAGGTTGACGCTGAGACCCAGAGGAGAATATGTCGAGGAGGAAAGTCAAAGCAGCGAAGGCGGCGGCATGGCCTGTGAGCGAAGTAAGGACCGCGCCAATGTCGCCAACAAGTTCCCCGTCATCGTCCACCACGGACCGGCGCACACGATCACGTGAACTCTGAGACGCGTTTCTTTTGAGTACTTACCGACTTTGAATGACTTCTGAGTTCACTACTATATGGTTGTAAATAGACATGTGTAGGCTGGGATATAGCCGTCAACAGAGTACTTGCTACTGTTCTTGAACGCTAACAATCCTATACATGTCGTTTGCATCATCACTATTGGCGCTAATTTTTGAGCGTCTATTTGATACCATAGCCCTTCCGTCCTCTGAACTCGGGACTCTCTTCGGTAAATACTATGTGCGTGCAGGCCTTCTTCACGCGTTTTGTAGACCCTTATAAACTGACGTACCAACAAACTCTGGATGTGCACATTCTCTCATGTCAACATCAATATGTTGAGAATAATATGCTGCGGAGAGACGCCCTACCATCGAAGTTGTCGATGCTCTTGCACTCTCGCTCTCGCTCGGACACCGTCCAGCGTTCGGCTGGCTACACGTGTAATTCAGTCACTCTCTAGACACGTTCCCTACACGACACCCTACTTCTTTCGCTCTTCTACCTGACTACTCGTCGTCCATCATCGCTTTCGCCAGCTGTCATATGGCATTTTTGAGTATCGACTCGTTTCATGACACCTATGTCCGTTTTCGTCAATGGGTCGAGGAGGAGGTCAACTTCTTCCGTTTGCACCTCATTTTCTTCACCTTCACTCCATTGATCGCTGCTCTCATCTTCTACGCCGTCAACGGGGAATTCCATATACGTGAGTGGTTTCCCCATTTTCATCCGCTTCTATCCTCCGTGCGTAGAGGGAAGGAACTTGCTGGTTATCGTGCAGTTTCCCCATTCTCATCCGCTTCTATCATCCGTGCGTAGAGTCAAGGAACTTGCTGGTTATCGTGCATCACGTCAACCTCTGATGTCGATGATTTTCACGTTGTCGTGCAGAATGTATAGCTTAACGTCACTGAAACCCTCACAATCCTGAGGGCTCCTGTCACTGCTTGCACAGCTGTGGTCTCGTCTTGTGACGTTAGCGCCCTCGATGAAGCTCACGGCACTATGTATCGCGTGATTCTCTTCTCTCTTACATGGAACAATCTCACTCACATCATTCATTAGCTTTCATCGATGCACTGTTTTTGTGCTATTCTGCCCTGACCGTAACTGGGCTGTCAACGGTCAACCTGAGCACACTCACGGTCCTCCAACAGGTAATCCTGCTAGTTCTCATGGTGTTGGGCAATGTGGTATGTACCCCGTTTTGGTCGTCGCCTTAAACACAGTAATAAAACCCCCCTCAGACTATAGTGGCTTGGGTCATGGTCCTCATCCGCTTGCGCTATTTTCGCCAGCATATCATCGCCAGGCACCGCAAGAAGACTATCTTGCAATCCATTCGCGACCGTCTTCAAACCGTCGTCTCAGGTATAGGCGTGCCCTTGTCCCAGCGAGATCCAAGTGACGGTCCCGAGAAGCATCAGGCCCATGGAAGCCATGGAATCCAGGCGTCGGATGGAATTGGCGCCGCGCTGGCTGGAGGTGCCACTACTGGACTTGGACTGGGTATTGCTTTAGGCACAGGTAACTCGGAGAAGCATAAGACGGAGGGAACGGATTCATCGCCATGGCGCAGCGACTCACGCCTCGACGTTAGGGTAGAGTCGCCTTCGCGTCTCTCCCCAGAGCTCACGATGCACTTTGACGAGGAACACCGTGAACAAGGAATCATCGCTGATGCACATTCTTTCACATCCTCACCGCGCTCGGGTGCGATATCGCTGCCTCAGTCGCCCATCATCTCTCCGCCCCAGCATGAATTTGATCCAGGCGCCCAAGCTAATAATGGCTTGGTGAAGCGGCGGGGTGAGCTTGGTTGCAATGAAACACTCGAACAATGTGGTTGAGCGTCTTTCGATGGTACAGGTCGCCCTGTGCCCCGCCGCCTTGCTTTACTCGTACCCAAAGCTCAGTACACGGAAGAGGGCAAACGTGTTCTGGGACAACGCCCAAAAGACCAAGGGCTGGGCGGGTTTCCTGGACCGTTCCAATTGGGCCAACGTTTCGCGAGGAGGTTCTTCCCACGCGTCTATAGGAAGATCACGATGATGGTTCCGGTTGCAAAGCCTGCGAAGCGCAAGTTCAAGTGGCTGAGCGAGAGCCTGGCCGATCTTGTCATTGGGCGGAATTCCGACTTCAATACTGATGAGCTGAGTGATGAACAGTTGGAGGAGCTTGGAGGTATCGAGTAAGTCTCTTGTTCTAGCGTCAGTCGTGTTACTGAATCATCATCTAGATATCAAGCTTTGGATCTGTTGAGCTACCTTGTTATATTCGTAGGTCAGCTTGTAGTTGCGCATGTAACTACACTGAAATCAGGTTCAGTACTTCATCGGGACGCAGTTGATTGCCTTCATTCTGATTGCTCCATGGCTGTCGACCTCACATACTTATGATGGCGTCTTCGCCAACCAACCTCGCCTTGTGAACAAGTCATGGTAAATAGGACCTCCAGCACTATGAGATGTTAGCTGACGATGTCATAGGTTCACTCTATTGTGTGCATTCCTTTGGCTCTGACATATTGGATCGCTGTTGACAATGATTCAGCCAGGTTGTGGGGGCGTACACCGGAGGTGGCATGAGTCTGGTTGATACGTACGCTCCCCAAACTCCCCATAGTGTCTGATACATTACTGACACATTGTGAAGAGGGATGGTGCCTTTCCAGAAGGCATACCTGCTGATATGTGAGATACAGATGCTACTACAGTCTAGCTGACTCTAAAATGTCGCAGTCGCAATGATCTTTACTATTTTGGCTGGAAATCATGGATTGGTGAGTTACCATCATCCCACCACAGGCTTTCCGTTGACGCTGACTGGTTCCCTCAGCCCATCTTGTGAGTTGCTGACAATCATATCCTTGAACTTGACTGAACCAGACGGCGACTCGGAAGTTTACGATTGATCATGTACGTGATGATATTTTATCACCCTCACCGACTCTACAGCTGAACTGCTCTGGTCTCAGCTGGATAAACACAAAATTCGTCACCG
This sequence comes from Lignosus rhinocerotis TM02, assembly GCA_000743315.1. Taxonomy (NCBI): domain Eukaryota; kingdom Fungi; phylum Basidiomycota; class Agaricomycetes; order Polyporales; family Polyporaceae; genus Lignosus; species Lignosus rhinocerus. The sequence goes on from KN049984.1 coordinate 131,811, forward strand.
ACAGAGGACCGAAGGACACAGTGCTTCACTTCCTCCTTGACCATCCGCGTCGGTATGTACAGAGCAGTTGAGACTATACCCCCATGGAAAGTGCTGAGTGACTCATTTGTGAGATGTTTCCTGTACTTGTTCCCTTCGCACGTCACCTGGTATCTCTGCGCCACACTCCTCGTCTTCACGTGAGCGATCCTGTGCCATATCTCACGGGACGAGGGTCATGACCTTCCGACCATACAGCACGATAGAATGGGCATCTTTCATCGTTCTGGATCTCGGCTTGGAGGTCACCGAATCCCTTTCGCCGGGAACTCGTGCGCTAGCGGGATTGTTCCAGTCTTTCGCTGTGCGAGCATCGGGCTTCCCGATTGTGTCCATCTCAGAGTTGGCTCCCTCATTTCAGTGAGTTGAAATCCTGGCAGATAGTCTGTTCATAGCTAATCGCTATCTCCTCTAGGTTTCTCTGCATCATCATGATGTACATCGCCGTATATCCAGTGAGTACGCCTCTTCTTCCGCTTGATGTATGGAACTCATAACCCAATTCTCAGGTCGCATTGAGTATACGATCTACGAACGTGTAAGCTCTGAGCCACCTCCCTTATCCGATAGTGCTAACCTTGCTATGGCACAGGTACGAGGAAAAAAGTCTTGGGGTATGGGAAGCAGGTCCTGATGACGAAGATGAAGAGCCACACCTACTAGAGGACGGCCAGGTTTCCCGCAGGGAACGGATTGGAAAGTACATCGGGTGGCATCTCCGCCGCCAGGTCGCATTTGATATATGGTGGCTCGTGTGGGCGATCTTCCTCATCTGCATCATTGAGCGCACGAAGATCATGGATGAAGCGAACGCGCCTTGGTTCAACCTCTTCCGCATAGGTATGGTCTGGATCCAACGCTCTCGTGCCATTGCTGAATCTTGGTACGATTGCAGTATTTGAGTTGGTGTCGGCGTTCGGTGGAATTGGCCTGACGCTGGGTATCCCGACTGAGAACTTTTCATTTTCGGGCGCATTTGGGCCGTTGTCCAAGCTAGTGGTTATTGTCATTATGGTCCGTGGACGACATCGTGGCTTGCCTGTCGCGATCGATCGAGCGAGTGCGTTGAGCCGTCGTCTTCGTGTTGCCGATACTCATCCGGACGATGTTCTAGTTCTTCTGCCGGAGGACCTCCGACTCATGAACAGGACACAGAACAATCAAGTACTATCGACGCAACCAGTGACTATGGGTGTTGATGGGCAAGCAGTGGACCCCCCAGGAAATGAGAAGACAAGCAAGGTTTGATCGTGCCTTGCATAGATGCTGGACCAGGTGCATATACTGTAAGACCTCAATATTCTTAGAGACTACCATAGATAATTGCATGTTCTTGAAGAACGTTGTATACATTGTTCCAATATTTACACATGAATTAGTGAGGTGAGATATGAGCCCAGTGCTGAGTGGTCCTCCTACACACGGACCACGTTAAACAACGGTGCTAAGTTGTACTGCGCCCTTAATCTCTTCAGTATGCGTTGCAGTCGTACGGTGTATGATGAAAGCAGGTGAGGTGATAATTTGTCAAACAACTTACTACATTGTGCGATAGTAACTTGGAGCCCATGGGGCCGCGGCGCGCGCCAGTCGCAGAGACAATATGTGGCGCTACATGAACACACTTGTTCACTTGACCGTTCTGTCCACATACCATCAGCCGCTTTGCGTACAGCTTCTTCACTGCCTCTTCGCACATCTCATCCATCTTTCGAGCTCTCCACGATGGAAATCGGAACGCAACACATCGCAAAATTAGAGTTTGCCCTGCTCATGTCCAAGGCTGCAAAGGGGCCTGCTGCTGCGAAACTCATCCAGGATGCCACTTCTGCCCCTGGTGTGTTTGTCTTCAGTGAACTCCTCGAACAACCCAACATCCAGGAGGTACGGTTTGTGTTTGAGCTCGTCCATAAACTGTATCTGATCTCATACTGTAGTTGGCGGGGAACGAGCAGTATTCTCGCTTCTACTCTTTGCTACAGCTGTTTTCATACAAGACCTATAAAGACTATCTCCGTTGAGTACCATCACTACGCCCCAGGTCTCCTGTTGCTGAAATTATGCGGATGGTGCAGAGCACAAGGAATCCCTCCCACCATTGAATGATGCGCAGATTACAAAGCTTAAGCAGCTCACTCTCGTAACCCTCGCACAAGACAGCCGCGTACGTCCTATACGTCAATCAAATCATCAGACTCTTGTAAATGATTCGCTCTCTTTGGTTTCCTAAGATCCTCCCTTACGATCAGCTGCTCCGAGTTCTCGAAATGCCTACGATTCGTGACCTAGAAGACCTCATCATCGACGCCATCTACCTCGACATCGTTCATGGGAAGCTTGACCAACGCGCTCAGCAGTTTGAGGTTGAATACACGATGGGTCGCGACCTTGAGCCGGGGAAACTCGAGCAGCTCTTGGTGTCGTTACAGAACTGGTACGTGCAAGCTGTATGGGCCGGTCAGCTACAAGTTTACCGGTGTGCAGGGCGTCAACGACCTCTGCCGTCCTTGCCACTCTTGACGACAAGCTGGCAGAGATCGCGAATCGCACTGCCACTACGAAGAAGACGAAAGAGGTTTATGAGAAGCAGTATCAATCGACGCTCAAGGAGATTGTGGACAAGCAGAAGGAAGCCCGGAACGCCCACAGGGCCACGGTGTTCACCGGACGCACAGTCGTTACCGGTCCTGGAATGATTGAGCGTGACAGGGAACGCGAGCGAGAGAGGGAACGCGAGCGAGAGCGCGAGAGGGAGCGAGAACGCGAACGACAAAAGGAGAAAGAGAAGGATGACAATAAGGACAGCATGGACGTCGACGAGCCCGCAGATGCTAAAGGGAGGGGTCGCAAGTAAGTGCGTGTGACGACGGGTTTCCCGTGATTTGACTGAAGACATGCCCTCCATAGGGCACCTGTATCTGAGTCAAGGCTGCAACAGCGCAAAAGAAATCGACCCTGAGTGTATCATTGTCAACGTTCATTTCACCTCATGTGTCCTTACTCCCTGTATAACTAGCGCATAATTGTGAACGTCGATTACATCTGTAGGCTATGTTGGATCCGTACAGAGACCGGGGCAATACTCATCACCCGCACACCGTTACTCGCACCATGGAATGCGATGACTAGGGTGTTGTCGAGCGCCATGTGTCTGCTTCTCCACACTCTTTCGCCGCTTCCACTGACATGTTGTTTTGCGCAGCCATCACCATTGCATATGGCCGTGGGATGGGATGGCCTCGATGCGAAAGAGAAGCTCCTATCGACCTTCATCGCCTTGTGACTGTGAAGCAGGTGAGCAACTTCAGGCGGACCGTTCCAGTAAGCCACTCATCAGTGCGATGGAGGCCAGAAGCTGTAAATGGGCTACAACCCATACAGTTGCGCTTCTCTTCCTTCCAGACCGTTTATGACGCGATCTCGGTCACCCAATCATACAGTAACCGAACCTCTTGCTAACCTGCTTCGCCGCTATCAGCGTCCCCCGCGTGATCTCTACTATCGTAATGGCCGCGTGGAATGACATTCGATGTTTTCGTACGGGACTCCGTCCCCCAACTTTCTGCGGTCCGCTCAGAGTCTACCCCACAGTTTAAAACCGGTTATAGATGAAGCACGACTCTGCATACACACTCTCCCCGCGATGACGGTCTATCTGAAGTTGCTATTCTGCACTTTCCTGCTATACGCCTTCGGGACATGTTCCGCCAGGTCCTCGGGAAGCGCGATGGAGGGTATGGAGATCGCCGAGTCTATACAGCGCGAGCAGCTGGAGCGCATGCGTGACTTCCTTGGACCGCATGTGTCGATGGACGACAGCGAGGTCGGCACGACCGTGGCCAAGCGGGAGGCTCCTATCACCTTCCGTCATCCTAGGGCGAAGGAGTTCTTCGTCGATGGCACGAAAATTCCCGACGGTAAGGAACAGACTCGGGGTCTATCGTGGGTTGCTACTAAAGCATACTGGTTGACAGTCAATTTCGATGCTGGTCCTTCCTGGGCGGGTCTTATGCCCATCTCTGGTGCTGCTAACGAGACTAGAAAACTCTTCTTCTGGTTCGGTGTCCTTGCCAGCAACACTCGTGCGAGTAACTCACTGGAAGGTGTTCAGGTTTTGGCCTACGAACAACGCTTCGAATGTGAAGGATTTGCTGTTCTGGACAAATGGTACGTGTAGCTGGCACTGTCGAAGAGTTAAATCTAGACCGAAGAGGATGGTGAATAGGTGGCCCTGGATGTTCGTCGCTTGAAGGATTCCTACAGGAGAACGGTCCGATCTGTAGGTCCAGTGAGTCGTACATGCTGCAGTCGACTCACTGAATTGTGTTCAGCATGGTCTTGGGGTCAATCCGAACCTACCCCGTACGCAGCTTTCCATCAATCTATGCTTGGGATCTCGAACGACGTTAGTTGCGTAGGAACCCATTCAGTTGGACTAACCTTGCGAACGTGCTGTGGGTTGAACAACCAGTCGGGGTGTGTTGTATCAGTACTCGCTCTTAGCCCTGATGTCAACTGATCTACCTTAGACCGGCTTTTCTCAAGGTAGCCCTAGTATCAGCAACGACGATGAGCTGGCAGCACAAGTCGCCGGATTTCTCGAGCAGTTTCTGGAGGTATTCGGTGAGCTCAAGGGCAGTAACTTCTTCGTCAGTGGAGAGAGCGTAAGTAGCATGTACCTAATCTCGCAGAAATCGCTGACTGCTGTCCTTCTCTTAGTATGCTGGCTACTGTGAGGTTTCTCCTGCATACGGAGGAACCCATTCGCTGAACAGAGGATGCAGACGTACCATACATCGCGAATTTCCTCTTTGAGCACCCTAACCCACATTTGAACCTCAAAGGAATCTGGATTGCGGACCCATCACTGAGTTGGGGCCTAGTTCAACAGGAAATCCCCGCCTTGCGCTTCGCTCAGGTCTGTTCTGCAGAAACTCTCTTCAGCATTGATTGCTGAGCATAGCTTCAGGCGAACAAGAACGTCTTCCCGTTCAACTCTACATTCTGGGCGCAGCTCCAGAACATATCTGACTCTTGTGGCTACACGGACTATCTCGATACATTTGTTACTTATCCTCCTACTGGGCAGCTACCGTTACCAGCTGGAGCAACTTTCAACAACGTCACGCGTGCAGTCGGCGTCAAGCCCGAATGCAGAATTCACAGTCCAATTCAACGAGCAGTCGGAGTGTCAGTGATCTCCTACAAGACTTGAGTAGCACTGACACTGCCGTAGTATTAATCCAGTCTTTGACGTCTATCGAGTGACGGACACATTCCCGAACCTATGTGGGTCGTTGATACTCATGCCACTGATTCTCATCCATTGACTCCTGCCAGGGAGTGTCTTGGGTTTCCCAAGGTCTACTCAGCAGTTCGTTTACTTCAATAGGTCAGTGTTCATTGCGATGCAAAGTGACTTGATGAAGTTGTAACTGTTCACTTTCAGGACCGATGTAAGGAATACGGTTCAGTAGTCCTCACTCATGCGTACTAAAGGGTGATACAGGTCCAAGACGCGATACACGCTCCTCACATCGAATGGGAGACCTGCGGTGGCCCCGTATATATCAACCCTACCACCGGAGGCCCAGGGAACGATCAAAGCGTGGCGTCGACGCTGAGCGTTCTGCCCAACGTCATTGAGAAGAGCGAGAGAGTAGCCATTGTGCATGGCCTAGCGGTACGCCTGGTCGAAATTTCTCCATCGCATGCCCTTTGCTGATGACATGTTGTGTGATAGGACTTCATCCTCGTTGCTGAGGGGACTAGGATCGCCATTCAGTGAGTAGGCTGGGAGCTTCTTCGATATATGTGACTGACTCGTTGCGGCTGTCAGAAATATGACATGGAACGGTTTACAAGGCTTCCAGACACCAATTGAGGACGAAAGCTTCCACGTCGAGAATATGGGTGTCTTCGGAAACATGCACACCGAACGTGGTCTGACTTGTAAGTCCTTACACCCAGGCTACTGGTAGGAACAGCGCCCTGATTATCGTCGGGCTGTGCGACACAACTTGAAGACGTTGAGTTCTACTACAGTGGACACATGACTCCTCGTAAGTTCGTTCAGGATTGTTCCATCTATCTGTCTGATATTGCAACCTGCAGAATTCGTACCATGGGCTGCCTTCCAAACGATCGCATACGTTCTTGGAAAGCGTGACTCCCCTTCCGCGTAGCTGCTAGCCTCCATATGTGAAAGGCGTACTGTATCTGTAATTGTTTGTTCAAAACAACAACAACATTCTGAGATCTGAAGTTTCAAGAATTAGCGTGGTCTGATGTTCTCTCATGTTGGTTATATCATATGTATCGTCTACATATGATGAGCCATCTTGACATGGTTGCAGGGAACCAAATGCCCACTCACAACAAACTGATTCAATGCGCTACCAAACCGATGTCCTACCATCGGAGCTTGTCACACCATGTCGACCAATCATTATGAGGATAGTGGCAGTGGATCTTTGGGACCTTCATCCATGCTATTATGGAATACCACAACACTTGGCGTGGAACGAGGACTCCTCGCTTACAGCTCGAATCCCGGTGTTGGAAGTTGCCGAACGTTCAAGATGTGGTGGGAGGCATCTTGATTGGCACGATGCCATCGTTCCTATGAAACAACTCCACCAGCTTCTAGCTAGCGACGACTTCGACACTAGATGCCAAAGACGACTCTTGCTTATACAATTGCCTATTCCAACATTGCCAAACTGTTCCCACTTGACATATTCTGTTATTGTACATTCAAGCATAGACGACGGTGGTCGTCTCAAGTCCATATTCCAATGAAATATGTCCCTGTAATACAGGTGTCTTAGCACTCGTCTAGTAACAGGAGAGAATATGGGAGCATTACCGGACAGTCCCTATAAGTTTCTATAACAGACAGGTACAAAGTCGTGCCATCCGTCGTGTCATTTAGCAATGGCATATTGAGTATATTCGGTGGAGGCGTGCCCATCTGGGGAAGACCTATGCAACAATGAATATACGTGACTAGCGTGAGTCGTCGGTTCTTTGTGCCGCTGACTACAGAGAAAAACGCTGACCGAAGTTCGCGAACAGGTAATCCCCAAACTTCAGCAAAAATTTGCCTGGTGCAAGTTGGCCATCCGTCGTCACGTCGGCGGTGGTTGGGGAGGTGCTGCTGAGGAATACCGCGATGGGGCTGTAGCCCGAGTTACAGAAGTTGATACGATTGTAGGAGAATGAGAAGTCTGTCTCAGGCGCTATCGTGCTCCCGTCCACAGGGGCGACCGTCGTGCCATGGGAGGGCACAACGATCTGACGCTTCTCGTGAACGCTTGCGGCAGAAGCTGAGAGCGTTAGAGTGATAGCTGAGATAGCAACGGAAGAGAGGAATCGCATCTTGGATGGATGGATTAATGTTGCTGGTGCAGGAAGTCTTTATACTGCATAGATGGTCCACGCTCGCCTACGGGATTGCGACGCGAGACTGCCTGTGCTCACGCCCTACGTTTGTTGACAGTTGGCAACAAGGACGGAATATGTCAACATCTGAGGGTTGCAAGCTTTCAGCCGCAGTTGAATAGTGACGGGGCGGTTGTTTTGCCGGGCGGGACATTGCCGGGGTTTATGCGATGGACGGTGAGTCTGAGAGAGATGCTGTCAGTAACGTCCGTTCAATCAGCGTCAGGAACTGAGAGGGGTGCAGGAGGTAGGCAAAAGCATGTTGAGGGGGAAAGTGCATAGCCTTCGCCTCTGAAGACTTGGACAGATTGTCGCCGGATATTAGTGGGTAGTAGTAGTCATCATGTGTTCCCAGTGAGTGGCACAACTGCACAGGGCGGACTTACGAAGCCGTGCAAGTTAACGTGAGAGTTGCGACGCTTTACACAGGGGCAACCATCGTGTTGAGATCATAACCACTGCTGGGAATCCATAATGTCCTCAGCGCGCACTGATGACATTTCATGATATCTCAGCGGTACATGACGGTCTACAATGCAAACAAGTGTCAACATGTCCACCTATCGTACGTTGAGGCACATGCTAGACCACTGACCGAGGTGGCACGAGTCGTAGGTCTTCTTGATGGGAAGTAGAGGATCGCCGGATGCGTCATAGCACAGAACTGGTAGATGTGAGCCAGGATAGAGAACGCTCACTGCGGAGGGTGTGGAATGTTGCTTTTTGCACGCCCAGATCAATCACGATTGCTTATATTGCGGGTGATCGACCGAGATTTACTCAGACCATCACAATAAGATACGAGCCGGAAAATGGCCACTTCCAAAAAATGCTGAGGTAGACCGAGATGGGTGTCGGTCAATTGGACTGTACGATGCACCTCCCCGCCGTACGAGAAGCCCAATGGGGTGTTGGTCAATTGGACTGCACGATGCACCTTCCCGCCGTACGAGAAGCCCAATATAACACTGTTGACGGCCTGACAAAGCTACCGGCTGGTTCGATTTGTAGTGCTGTGGACGGCAAGGTCGGTATGGCGCCTCACGATCCCAGAAGCATGCGCAGTAGGACACGGACGTGTAACAGAGCGCTACGCGGACAACTCACAACACGAGTATGAGTTGGCATGAGCTGTGGCTGCATTGCAGCTTTTTGGGGGACGGCAGGGGCGGAACTGCAGTTCTCTGTGGGCTTAGTGCAACCAATGCTGTGACGGCACACGTAGGGCGCTGTTCTATCAGGAACACGGGAGTGTCTAGTTGGACACGTACTCGACTCACTTTGTCAGGTCAATGTTGACGCGGACGTACGCGCGGTTCTCGGGAAATTGATCACTCACTCTTCTCGGCTCACAGCTGAAAGGAGGAGGATTAACCCCTCTTCACAACAGCAATAGCAAAAGAGTAGTCAATTCCAGCCATCGTCTGCACCATGATACATGGGCTACGAGAGCGATACAGTCCTGATATCTATGGTTACGGGATCGCAATCACGTCCTCTTAGGGGAGGCGTCACATTGGCAGTCTGCTGCTGAGATCAAGCGCCGCAATGCACCAGGAATCATGCCATGAATGCGTCAGACCTTGAAATTGGGTACTGATCGCCGCGATCTAAATATACCACCTTCTGGTCGAGCCCGGCCTTTGTAACGAGATTTTGGAAATCCTGAGAGGGCTTCAGCCAGATACAAGAACACCAGAGAGATTACTAGAACTTACTTCGAGTGGACTCGTGAACACATCATAGTCATCGTAGTGAATGGGAATGGTGACGTCCGGGTTAATGAGGTGCATTAGCTGGATTCCTATTGACAAAGCATTGAATACATCATAATCATCGTAGAGAATGGGAATGGCGACGTCCGGGTTGATGAGGTGCATTAACTGGATTCCTATTGACAAAGCACAGAATATTGGACATCGTTTGGACACTTGGACACAATCGCCTAGCAATTACCTTGCTCTGCGTCCATTGTCACCATCAGCAGAGGTATGTTGGGCGCAGAGGGATGGTTGTTCCGCCTGCAGAAATAATTCAGCTGGCGAATCAACAATCAAGGATGATGTAGTTTGAATCACCAAGGTGTATCATGAGTGGCGTGCGGCGTAGAGATGATGGGGAGGTCGCGACGGAACTTGTCCTCGACGAGTTTGTCGAAGTGATCTTCGTGATAATGTGACAGGAGGATGAGGTGAATGGGCGGGAGCATGAGGTCTACATGAGGAAATTCCTCTGGAATGGTCTTCAGATCTTCGACCATCAGCGTGTCCCCGCTTATGTAGATTCTATACGACTTGACAGTCTCCAAACAGCTCAACAATCCACCCATTGGTAGGCGGGACAGCTCCGAGCAAGTTGTTCACGGTCTCCGCAAGCCCTGTTGGCACATGTTTTCCTGGGTCGCTGTCACTCTGAGCTTCGCGTCCCCAGCGGATACGTCTGCTGCCTCCCAGGTATCCAACACAGTGAGAGAGGTGGATGGCTCGCCTATGTATTGTGCAGTTGTTGGATGGCGAGTGGCGTGCGGCGTAGAGATGATGGGGAGGTCGCGACGGAACTTGTCCTCGACGAGTTTGTCGAAGTGATCTTCGTGATAATGTGACAGGAGGATGAGGTGAATGGGCGGGGGCCAGTGAAGAGGTATGAAGGGGTTTGTGAGGCGCTTTGCAGTTACCCCTGGCCCGAGATGAAGGTGATCTCCAGGAGGGGGTGAGCTTATGCAAGTATATTGGAAACTGGATGCACGATGGACTTACCGCCAGGGTGGAGGAAGTTGGGATCGGTCATGATACGTAGTCCACGCCACTCAAGGAGCGTCGTCGCGGTGCCGACAAAGGTCAATGTCGCATTCTCGCCGCCAGGAGTCGTAGGGTGCAGTTTGTGGTCGTGAGGGATAGGCAAAGGGCCGACCTGAGCCTGGAGGGCGACCTCTGTCTTTGTTGGCGAGCGAATGTCGGTGATGTCTATTTGCAAGTTGACGACGACTCTGCCTTGACGATGACACATGACCAGCTGTTGTATTCGTTGTAGTTCGTGATCAAGTCTTCCTTTGCCAGTGAATGCTCACCGCACTGGACCTTGAGACCAACGAACGAGTGACGTCACGAACACCTCTCGCGACCACGTGTCCGTGGTAGATAGAGATAATTATAATGATTCGCATTGGGGGACAACACTCAGCGCAGCGCTCAACGTCCAAACGTTCAACGTGTCGGCTTGAATCATCGGTTGCAACTCGTCGGCCGGTCACAAAACAATTGCAACGAGATGGATAATATCGCGGACGATTTGTCAGAATATCTTCTTGATAGGTTAACAAAGTAAGCTTGAGAGTTCCACGGAGGGGACTCTCCTACAACCTCACCTCACATCAGCACACCCCAAGACCGTCGATTGCTCGTCGGAATTGCGGGTGTCCCAGCATCCGGCAAATCGACCCTTGCGCAACTCATTGTTAACCGTATCAATGCAACCGCGCACTCCCTGTTGCCACAAACGCATCCCCATAGTGCCCTTTCTGCTAAACCGGTCGCAGTATATGTCGGCCTCGATGGTTGGCACCTCACCCGTGCCCAGCTGGACACGTTCCCCGATCCCAAACTTGCACACGACCGCCGTGGCGCGCATTGGACGTTTGATGGCGAGGGATATGTTGCCTTCGTCCGTGCACTCACACAACCAGTCCATGCTTCCTCGTCCTCACAGATACCGCCATCCGATGTTCAACCATCTACTAGAGGACAGACTATCTACGCACCATCGTTTTCCCACGAGAAGAAAGACCCTGTGTATGATTCCATACCCGTGTACCCTCACCACCGCCTCGTCATCATGGAGGGTCTATACACGTTCTTGGGCATCTCACCGTGGTCCGCTGCATCGGAATTGCTCGACGAGCGGTGGTGGATACAGATCGGGGAAGAGGCTGCAGAGAAAAGGTTGGTGGCACGACATGTCCAAACGGGCGTTGCAAAAGATTTGGAGGAAGCGATCTGGAGATCAAGAGAGAATGATGCACCTAGTGAGTGCTACTCGGCCACTTCGTGAAACATACCGACGCTCAACGATTGTGTCAGATGGGCGCTTTATTCAGGAACATATGATGCTACCTACAAGAGTCATCCAAAGTGTGGAGGATCCAACCTACAATGCTACTGTATGAGATTCCACTAAAATGACTTGGACGCATAAATAACATCTGGCACGTACCCATATCAGCGTAGGATGTCCGCGCCCCATGTATGCAAGTAAAAATGCAATATACAGTTGACTATGAGTAAGGCTACAGAAATCGGCGTGTCCGTAATACAACCAATGAGGTATTATCGAGGATTATTCGCGTCCACCTTCCTCTCGGCCGTAACTGCGAATTACAGTGCCTTGTCAAACTTCATGCAGACCTTTCAAGGAGCACAATTACTTACCCCACGGTCGTCTGTCCATCGGACATTGCTGTTTGGATGACGCGGTACCAATCCACTGAAGTAAGCAATGCATATGGAAGACATGCGTACACTCGCCCCATACTGCACCGACGCGAGGCTGTCAGCGTGATACACTCAAGCTGGTGCGGTGCTAGGTAGTACTCACTGAGTGGACAATCGTCTCCAGGCATCTTGCACGTTGGACAGCAACCCTCGAAAGGGACGCGACAGATGCCGCAGACGTCACCCTCGCCATCATCGTCGGGGTCGTTGTTGCCTGTGTCCCAACGCCACTGCGCGATGGCATGCCATTTCTTGATGTTGACTTTCATTATGTGTCTTTGAGAGCGGCAGGCGTTCGAAGGCGAGACAGGGCGAAGAGGGTAGAGGTGGTTGAAGTTGTAGGACAGAAAGGTGTTGTTTGTGCGTGTGTACGCGTTCACGCGTTCCCCCACATCACGCACGCGCGAGTTTGGCTCGCAGTGCTTGTACTCATGCAGTACTTGTATTTCTCTCTTTTCTTTACCACGCTTCCGGCGTGTTGATATACGACTCTCTGCGTTGGATGATGTATGCTGGTTTGTCTACAACTGTCACGGAACTATCGTGCAGCGATATACATCACGTGTGCATTCCGATTCAACTCGGCGAATACGGCATCGTGCATTGTAGCTGTTAGCTCGTATAGTGCAAAATGTATCCTTTCAACATGCAACACCCTTTCTACTCTCGCCCTCATCGCACCAGCACACTTCCGAACTGGACGAGCTCTTGCCTGCGCAGCATCCGATCTGATCTGCAAGGAGGTGCACCGCCTACATCTTGCCAGTGATATTCAACAGCGCCTCATAGTATATATACTGGACTTTTCGACGACCTCACCATTCTTATCTCACAATCTAAGGAGTCTATGGCCAGCTCGAGCAGATCCAGGACACTCAAACGGGCTGATCCTTCAACTATCCATGACAAGTTCCTCGTTGGTTATCAGGGCTGGTTCACCTGCGCAGGAGATGGCGAACCCGTAGGCCCAGGGCACCATGGCTGGCTTCATTGGTTCAACTACCCCATCCCTGATGGCGGTCGTCCCAACATGGATCTCTGGCCCGACATGTCCGAGTACACGCCCTCGGAGCTCTTTCCTGCCCCAGGTGTGAAATATGCCAATGGTGAACAGGCGTTCCTGTTCTCCTCTCGCCACCCCAAGACTGTGCAGAAACACTTCAACTGGATGGCGATGCACGGCGTAGATGGTGCATTTCTGCAGCGCTTCGCTGGTCAATGCGATGTGGAGCATGGGGAGAATGAGGGAATTAGGAGACTCAGAGATGAGGTTGGGGATCGGGTCATGGAGGCGGCGGAGAAAGAGGGTCGAGTTTTCGCTATCATGTACGTCTTCTTGCAACCCCTCTCCTCCCTTCCCCATTGGCAATGCGTTCCATGATGCTAAGGGCTTGTTTGTCGTGTCAGGTACGATGTCTCTGGGGTGGCACCCGATCGCATCCTACGCGTGCTTGAGCTTGATTGGATTCATCTAATTCGTCAAAAGGCAATGCTTGACAGCCCTGCATATCTTCGAGAACAAGGCCGTCCTGTCGTTGCGCTCTGGGGCTTTGGTATGTCCGATGCGCACCACTCTCCCGCTACCGTGCGTGCCGTCGCACGCTTCATCCGTAGCAATACCCCTGGTGGTGCATATATCTTGGCAGGGGTACCCGCTCACTGGCGCACATCCGTTATGGACGCTGATCCGAATCCGGAGTTTGTGACAGTATGGATGGAGGAGTTCGACGCGATCTCGCCGTGGACAATAGGGCGGTTCAGCGACGAAGAAGGCGCGGATAGGTTTGAGGAGGAAAAGATAAAGGGTGACGTTGCATTCATTACAGAACACAACGAGAGATGGGAGGATAACAGGACGACAATGAGGAAGATTGATTATATCCCTGTCATTTTTCCTGGCGGGTCTGTGCGTATCCGAACACTCTTGACCAATCTGCATGATGTGCACGCCTGGCTAACTCTCGCTTAGGGCTACAATTTGTCGGAAGGTAAGTGGGCATGGAATGACTGCCCTCGCAAAGGCGGGCATTTCATGTGGAGACAACTGTTCAATGTTCGCCGCCACAACGTTCGCACAATCTATGGTGCCATGTGGGATGAGTTAGTCCAGTCTCTCTATCGCACGGAACTTATGAGCTGATCCCCGTGCTCTAGGTACGATGAGGGTACCGCATTCATGCCCGTTGTGTCGCACAAGAGACAGCTGCCTGTGTTAGAGAGGCATCGATTCATGGCTTTGGATGAAGATGGCTTTGATCTACCCTCAGACTGGTACATGCGTATATGCGGCTTCGCCGCGGAGGGTCTCCGTGGTGACCGTCTGTTATTGGGGACCTTCCCTTCGAAAGAACTCCAGGATTACTGGTCTACAAGGCCGCGTTACGAAGATGAAGCGGGACCTGCCACTGAGGGTTCTGGCTCCAAAGAAAAGGGGCTGGGCTGGGAGGAATGGGAGAAGCTCGTGCAGAGTAAAGAAAATGGTGACGAGCCTCCGCCCCCGCCATACAGTCTAGAGGCAGACGAACCTCAGGCTCAATCTGCATCCAATGGCCCACCTCCAGTGGCCCTTGGGCGCAGACCGTCGACGCAGGCGCAAGCGCCACTCACGGCATCCTTGTCAACGCGTCCGTCAATAAATCGCGGTTTGCGTCCAGAGAGCCTTCCAGGTCCTTCTGCTGCCCGGCCCCCAATCAGTCATCCGACCAGTCCTCAACCTTCTGCCCATTTCGTTCCCATTGACGAGTTCAGCCGTTTGGATATCTCTACTTCATCGCTCTCTTCTCCGCGTCCAGACCTAACACAACTTGGTTCGCATTCCCACTCACCGTCTCCACGCCCGGTCTCACCCGCACATTCGCACCACTCGCATTCTTCTTCTCACTCTGCCTCTGGGCTTCTTCCCACTCTAGAGCCTGGATTTGCGCCTCACCTGTTCCCTTCTCCTTCCATCCCGCAACCGTCTAGCCCGCCAGGCCCCTGGTCTCAGGCTCAGTGGCCACCGCCTGACTGGAGTTCCCCACAAGGTCCAGCGGCGATCATCGAGCAATTCTTCCATCGCGATGAGTCGCAGCACAATGGGCAGACTCCCACAGAACACAAAGATGGCTATTCTCCCTCGTATGTTTCAAGTCATCAGTCCACGACGTCACCTCCGCCGTTGAGGCCGCGACCCTCTTTGTCGTCCCACCATGCTGGACCACCCTCGCCTGCTAGACAAAGGTATGAGTCAGCTGGCAACGATGGTGGGTTCGCGTTCCCCGAAGCCCATGTACCTTCCGCGGACAGCAATTTTTACGGGAGTCCGTCGACCTATGCCCCCTATCCCACGTCTTCGTACAATGCAGCTGTACCGCAGGCGTCATTCTATGCTGGAGAAGCCAGCTCATTTCCGCACCCGGCAGCTCCCGCTCCTCTCCCTCCACCACGTAAGTGTGTCCCCTGCTTATGACTTCTAGTCCCGCATACAGGGCGGCCATAAGTGAACTCAGCTGCAAGTATCCATTGCACGGCGCCAAGGTGTCAGGTCCACACCGTGCAAAGTCCGTGCATTCGTCCATGCTTGCGCCCATGCTTATTAGGACCCTCGCGCTTCTCTCCGCCCACTTATCTTCTGCTTCTGCACGCCAGATCCCGCACGCTAACCTCCCTTGTTAACTGAATGACAGGTCCGTACAGTCACGACAATTCCCCGATCCAGAGCGACTACTACAGTCCGATGCCGCCGGAGCCCAACCATGGCAGCTCCAGTGCGAGTTGGTACCCAGGTGCGCCCCCTGCTCCACCAGGGCCGTACCATACGGGCCCGCCGCATCCTCCACCCACCCATCCGCGTCCGCCGCGCCCAGCTGCGGGGTACTCGGACAGTCAAGTGTCTTACCCCAGTGGGAATAGCGGGCCTCTCGGGCAGGCGCTGAACATGGTGGGGAACGTTGCAGGACAGGGCGCGAAGAACCATCTACAGAATCTGGCAAATTGTAAGTAATTTCAAGATACTCTACTGCGGACCGTGGATCGCTGACGTCGGTTTGCATGCGTAGCGGGGACGAAGTTGTTCAACAAGTATCGGCGGTGAAGCGAGAGGACGACACACGTCCCCGACGCGGTTGGTTGCGTGGAAGATTTGTACAAGTTTGAACACCATGATTCTAAGTTATTGGCGCCGCTACCGAGCGCGTGTATAGAGTATTTTGTAACAGATCGCAGTTATATGAAGATTAAGCACAGTACAGCACAATAAACTATGGCGGGAATGTTTAGCTGCTACAGTCACTGCGACTACTATATCTCGCCGCGAGATCATCAATATTATATAGATACCATACAAGCGCAAGAGTGCAATCTAGCTGAAGAGGGGAGCCATAGTGTATGCCTGACCTTGAGTGACCGGACCGAAGAACACCAGGAGAGAGAGCAGCCGTTCATGTCCCGCTGTCTACGGGAAGTCGATGATAGATGCTTCAGAAGATCAAAAGCTGCCCACCGCTCCGATTCGCAACGTTGTTGCCCATCAGACCAGGACCGGGAAGCCGACCCTTCCATCCGCGCGGGTGGTACGGGTTCGCGGATGCGTTCTCGTCGTACGAGTCGCGTTCCTCAAAGACGTGGTTGTAGCTGTCCTGGAAGGGACGCACCGGCGGGAGAGGAACTGGAGTGCTTTTCGCGATCGGGGTCAGGTCGAACGTCTTCAGACTGTCGGGGATCCAACGCTCGGGTGTGGGGGCGCGGCGCGCTCGCTTCCGCGACCGGGGTTGCTGCTGCCGCCGTTCGGTCGTCAGATCTGACGGGCTTGGTCCCTCCTCTTCGTCGTTCCTGCGTTTGCGCGAGAGGCGGCGAAGCACATTAGGGGTGGCGGTTGTGGAGGACGCCGTGTCGGCAGCAGAGTCTGCAGACGTTGTCTGAGAAGTGGACGTCCCGCGGGAGTCGTTACCCGCAGCAGGCGTCCCAGAGTCGGATGATGCTGGAGGGGCGGCGAGGGCGACACGACAAGTTTTCGCATGACGATTGAGGTTGGAAGCAACCCCGAATCGTCTCCCGCAGCTTTCGCACGCGAAGGCTGGGAGACGCGCGATGAGCCGTATGCCGAGAAGAGGAGGACAACGGTGCCTCTTACGTACCTTTCTCTCCCGTGTGGACGAGAAGGTGCTGGTAGGGCCAATAAGCATCGCGTCGTGGGTAGTAGTCTAAGAGTTCGCGGATGGGCTCACCTTCTTGAGCGTGCTGGGCCTGGAAAGATCAAGGTAAAAACCAAAAATGGCAGGGTACGTGAGCCCTGGAGGTTGTGAGCTCGCAGGAAAACCTGTGGACGTACCGATCAAAGGACTTGTGACACATCATACAGGCGTGTACCTTCTTCTTCGCGTCTTTCGCCCGCTGCCGCGCAGCAGGCGGCGGCGTGGGCTCTCTTCCTCCGTCCGAGCCACTTGAAGAGTCCTCCCCGCCATTGCGCGAGGAACTGCCTGAACTGGACAAGGTAGGATCAGGACGGTTGTAGTGGGTAACAGTGATAGCCATGGTGGGCGGTGGTGGTGGTGGCCAAGTAGCCGAGGCGGGGTGGGTTTTAAGGTGGTGAGCTCCGTAGTTGGACACTGGAGCTGGGTAACTGACAAGTGGATCGATGCTGGGAGAGGCATACGGGTAACCGGTTTGAGTGGCAGGAGCGCTTGGCGGTGAGGCGCTGCAGGTGGACGGGCCTGAGTGAGAGTGGAGGTAGGTTGGATGATCGTGAGGCGGGGATCGTAGAGAGAAGCTTTGGTGCGTGTAGTGAGCATGGGATGGTGCTTGTGGCGTTGGGAAGAGGTAGGTCGAGGGCGAGAGACCGTTTTGCATGTTTGGCGGAGTCGCGAGGATCCGGCGGGGCTCGTGGTGTACGGGCGGGAGACTGGAGTAGTGGGTTATATATCCCAATATATATATCCTAGAAGATGAGGATGATTTTGAATTCAAGGAAGCAGCCCACGTTGTCGGCAATGAGGACTCGTTCCTTGGGCAGTGGGGGGGGAGGCATACGGAAGATCGAGACTTGACTGGGAGACAATCAGTCCTGCTTCCCGACATTCGCCACCTTGCTCTCTTTATGGAACATACCCATTCCAGCATACGGAAATCTATCAACATCAGACTCTCAGACTCCTGTGACGCTCCCCTGGACCGTCCCTGCTCTTGCCATACCCCTGTGCCCTTGGCGAGGCGAGGGGAGACGCGCAGATAAGAAGAACACTCACACCGCGTACTATAGTTGGCCTCGCGCGAAGACAAGAACGTCGACCATCGTCTTCGAATTGCACTTCTGGTTTGCAGCATGGTCAGCCGGTCGAGGAGGGCAATGATACTATCCTTGCTCCGTCCGCCGGCCAATCGCCCATCATGACCCAATCCAGCCCTGTGGCAAAGCAAAGACCGCAGTGCGAGGGTCTCCGGAGGGCGAGACGCACGGGTAAGAGACATCGTGGCAACATCACTACTCTCCCCGCATCCGACGATCCATCACGAGACGACGCGCCCGTGGACGGTCCAAAGGCCGACAAAGACGCACTCGTATGGTGGCGTTGCTATGGCCCGACCTAAATGCCGGGCGAGGGAGAGAATGGGGGAGAGAGTGAAAGATCTCAGCTTGGATTCGGAAGTCCAAGTCGTCTTCGAGTCTAGACTAGTCTCCTCTAGACGACGACCAAGTCTCGACAAGACATGATGCGGACCATTTACAGCCCACGCTGGCTTGTCGTCCGCTCGTTCGTTCGTTCGCCGCCCTTCATGCTGCCGTAATTGTCCACAGACGCTCAGAAACAGCTAACTGACTGGCAGTTCCGACGACAGACTCACACGGAACAAAGACGCTCATACTGAAACAAGCACATGCAAGAACGGCAACGCCACTCGACACAACCACACACATTCCATCCCAGGACCGAGGACATGATGAACATGCTGCAGTACGCCACCCGAGAAAGCCGTCCATGCGAGCACTGCAATCGGTTGAGGATGGTCTTGGACAGATCCAGCAGGTTGACTCGAGGGACGTGTAGGGCTATATGAAAGAACTTGTAGGGGACGCCGGTAAACTATCGGCCTACGCTCTTGGCCAGACGTTCAAACGTTGACGTTCACCCGCGATGGTTGCTGTCCTTGAGTCCTAGATCGGCTCGATGTGGGATGCGTTCAGAGGCGGTGACACCCAGTGCGTACTAAGTCGCATCAGGTTCCGTATGGACGTGCCACAATGCTTATTGCCATACCTTGTAAGGGAAGACGATGGTCGTCCTCCTCGTTAGCTCGCTCGCGAATGGCTCCGGTGAGCTGTCTTCCGGCTTCCAAGTGTCGGTACATGTGTCGTTACGGATCTGGTCCGCGGAGCTCCTTGTGGTTGCCGTATTGCCTGCTGGGCGAACAATGGCGGTGTGCGAAAAGATGAGCGATGGACCCAAGGCAGGACGTGCACTCTTGCAACAAGGACGACAGGCCTTCTCTGCATCCGGAACGAGCTATAGTGGCCGACAGCCAACCCACGCCGGAATGCGTGCCCCAGAACTGCACCGCTTCCGTCGTAAATTGCGATGAAGCTTGCTGCACGATTTGGTGTGTGGACCACTGGATATGGCCCCAGATTGCATTTACCGGACGAATCTGTCGCAGATGGGGCCGAGATCTATGCACATGTCCAGAGACCCCAAGATGTGAACGCAGGTCTCTCCCATAATCAGACATCCTTCTGCCTCTCTCTCTCTCTGCTCGTGGTTTGGTCCTTGTCATTCGATTTCCCCTGTAGACGTTCAGCCTGCCAACAGTAAAAGTCCGTTCAGCGTGCGAACTCGGGGGGCTGAGTTACGATCAAGGATGCGTCCGTGTTCGAATGGTGTGCAGCCCTGATGGCAGTCGACTTGGTGCACAGTCAAAACATGGTTGAGCTGGGGAAGGAGAACAAGATATATCACGGGAGATGTCAATGTCAACAACCGGTACTACTAGGAAGTTGGTGTAGGTCCATATTTGCGAGCGACCAAGCCCCACCACGTGGCGCGAATCATGCACGGCATTGGCCGAGTGTTGGACTGTGCACGGGCCGAGCCAAGGCCGACTTCGTGAGCCGACCACTCGTCCCCAACGTACAGTAGTCCACTCGTAGTCCTCTTCTTTTACTCAGGATACCATCGCGTTCCCCTCACGTACACATTTCTCAATACGTGGCCATCTCTCTCGTTATGCCAGTCTCTCCTGCCCAGAAAAAAGCGATAGAAGAGATTACAAACGCTTTAACCAGTGCAACAAGTCGTCGTACCAAGCGACGACTTGCAGGCATGTTTCTCGAACTCGTGGATAGAGACTCCTGGCCTGAGTACTACGAGGTCCTTAGCACTTGTGACGCGATCTAACGCCCCGCTTATTCACTCTCACGCCCACCTAGGTCATCCCCCAGCCTCGCTGTATCAATGGGGTCAAGGCGAATCTTTCTCAGAACAAGTACAAGAACCCCCTCGACGCGTTCGAAGACCTCAATCTCGTCTTCCTCAACGCGCTCTATTACAACGAGGAGGGGAGTCAGATTTCAAAGGACGCCGCGACCCTGAAGGTGAGTGGGTATCCATCCTGCTCTTCATTAGCCCTCTCCAAACCATGAGTTCTCGTCCGCGAAGGGTATCCTCGAGAGCGAATGGAGACAACGCTCGGTTCTCCCTGCGCCGCCTACTTCACCGCCTCCTTCAGCCGCGCAGAAGGTGCATGCAAAAAAAGACCAGAAAGAACGTGCCGCAGCTCCTGCAAAGTCTCAGCCGTCTTCATCCAACTCACAAACCAAACCTGTACCGTCTCCAACTCCCATGCACATTGACTCAGCACCACAGCCCGCATCGCCGAATCAAGGGTTGCAGGCCAAGTCGCCTGAGCGCCATACCTCCCCAGAAATGGATGTTGATGTTGGAGGGAGCCCGGAACCCGAAGCTCCCGCACAAGACACCGCGAGGGACGGTGAAAGCGAAGAAATTGTGCGGAAGCTCGAGAATGCATTACCGAGGTGGGAGGGCTTCGCAGACGTGGGTTGGGCAGAAGGCATGCTTGCCGTGAGTTCCAGGCCTTCATACATGGTAACCTACCAACCGCTGAGTTTGGGTCCGACAGGACCGCATGGTGGAAATAGTGGTCACACTCTCAAAGTATAGGGATGAAAAGTAGGTTCATGTCTTGCATGATGCACAATGATAGGATCTCATATGAGTGTCTCAACGCAGCGGCAACAAATTGGCAGCGAGCTTGGAAGCAGTACCGGAGGAGACCAATATTCCGGATCTGTCCTTTAATGTACGTTTGAGGATTACCGTCCTTTTAGCTCTGCACATGACTCTGACCGCCTGACCATCGCTAGTTCCCTCTTTCGATTCGTCTCATTGAGGTGCCTGTCTCATGTCCGCTATGGCGTTCATCGCGATGGCTGATCCATGCTGCAGAGTCGCACGCGGTCGGGGTACTACGAGACTTCACAAGCCTTTGATAAAGAAATGTCGCAACTATTTCTGAAGGCTCGTCGCTGGTACGAGAGCGGAACTGAGCCTTACGGCAACGTGCTCGTGCTACAGGTGCGTCTCGCATTCATATGTGTCTACTCCGTGTTGTCGCTCATTTCTTGCACATCACCAATGCAAACAGAGGCTCTACCAGGCACTCACGTCTCCAAACCCTCCCGCACCACCATATAGCTCAACGACCAGATTTGCATCACTCCCCACAGGTCCCGGGAACACTAGATCCTCTGATGGCGAGATTGGGACAGGGGTGACCACCTCCCGCGTCACCATGAAGGATAAGAAGATTGTGGACGAAGTACAGTACAAAGGCTGGACTATCCGGCTCGCCGACTGGTTGCACCTCAGCAATCCAGATGACCCTAGCAGGCCGATCATCGGACAAGTTTTCAAGTGTTATGCCTCAGAAGAAGCGTAAGTTGTACGGCCAGGACATCCGGACTCCGACAGGCTATCTGACACGAGTCACAGTCAGCGCAAGGGGCAATTGGGTGTATCCATATGTTGGTACTTCAGACCGGAGCAGGTGAGTCTTCTTTGGATGTGCCCACGGCCCAAGGCTTGATCAAGGTTGCGTTACCAGACCTTTCATCCCCCTGATCGACAGTTCTGGGAAAAGGAAGGTTGCGTTACAAGACCTTTCATCCCCCAGATCGACAGTTCTGGGAAAAGGAGATATTCAAGACGAGTTCGTCGCCTGCTTGCTGTGTCCTAGCATCGCTCTGACAGTTCATTCATATAGGCCACTTCGCCGACCATCCCCTCGAGGATATCATAGAGAAAATCGCCTGCCAATTCACCGCACGTCACGTCCGTGGCCGCCCTCGCCCGCCGTTCTGGCACCCTGGCTGGCCCCTATACGTCTGCGACTCGCGGTACAACGACCGGGAGCGCGTTTTTGTGAAAATCAAGAACTGGAACTCGTGCATCCCTGAGGAGGTGCGGAAGAAGGAGGAATTCATGCCGATCGAACCCTTCGAACGCTCCGTCTTCCCGCGCCAGCTCCCCAGCCCGTTCCTTCTTCCCCAGAAGCCCGACGGTCCGGGGGGCCTTCTGGACGGAGTCGAGCATACCGAGGTAGAGAAGCCGGACAGCAGTGGGACTGGTCGACCGAAGCGGCCCAAACGCGCTGCTGTGACCAAGGCGGAAGCTGAGCGCGCGGCGGCCAAGGGTCTCTCCGCACCTCCGACTCAGCAGCCGTCGACGTCGACCTCTCAACAGGCACAGACTCAAGCTCAAGCTCAGACTCAGATGTCACATCCACAGGTGGTGTTCCCACGGGAAGACCGGTCCATCGTCGCTGCTGCTGGCGGTGCGGCCGCCTTGGGCAGCAATGCGACCATGGAGGAGCTCCCGCCTGAGATAAGTGCGCGTCGTCAATCTTCTTTGCTCTATGAGAAAGCTCCTGCTGAGTGTTCGTATGGTCGCAGCGAAATTTTTCAAACGTCATCCGGAGACCAACGAAGTGCTGTGGTTCGCCGCACCACCGCTGGATATGGTTCACACCCCTCCACCGGAACATAGTTTCAAGTACCTGGCCTTTTTAGAGCAGAAACGGAAGGGTGCGACGGGGCAGAATGATGGTGATCAGGCCATGGATGTCGACGGTGAGTCCCCTGGGCAGAAACGGAGGAGAATGCCACCGACAGCAACGGAGACACTGGAGGCGTTGTTGCGAGAACATGGTCTTCTTGATGTGTAACGCGCTGTAGCGGTATGCTATGTACGTAGTCATAATCTGCCCTGTCTCAACGATTACGCAGCGTGATGTCGAGTCTTCCATAGTCCACTGTCCCCGTACAGTGACCTGTGAATGACGTAACACCATGGAATGCTACACTACTAGATACTGGATAAGTTTCAGAGGTCGCCGCCGACAATGGTATAAAACCAATTGACAGTGGAATCGTAAGATCATAAGGGGTGGGTGGTATATTTATGCACGGAAGAGTGGAGGGGATATTGCCACATATGTCGATAATGTATGCAACTGACATATATCTATACGTGTTAGTTTTCAAGCATCAGCAGAAGTAGACTAGTGGAAACGACAATCCATCCCCATCCGGGCTATCTTTATGATCTCTTCCTCAGTCAGCCCGAGACCCAGCGGGGGCTGGGCCATGAGCAAGGCATATTCCCCAAGTAGTGAGTTGCGGAAGGGCAGAATGTCGTCAGTCTGTGGAAGATGAGACATGCAGGAGGAAATTGGAAATATATGGCATATGTAAAACGACTCACGCATATCGCGACAGGGTGGTTGTGACCAATATAATAGCGGATGTGGTGTGCATCTAGCGTTGGAACAGTTTTGCAGAGGAGGTTTGACGAGAGACATATCTCGATGCACATCTCGTCCGTGTGGACGACTCTCTTGGCGGCTTCGTTGAGAAAGGTTGCGTGCCCCAACCTGTCGGGTTTGAAGGACAATAGCTGCAACGTCTCTGATGCGGGACAATCAGGAATCTGCGTGTCGAAGTCGATATATGCCTGAGGGGTACGATGAGCCTCTGTATAACCTACCTCAGCGATGTGGAGAGTGACTCCCAGCCCAGCTTCCTTCGCGGCACGGAAATGTTGCTCAAACTCGTCCACGTTCCCTGCCTGAAAGATCACATTCGTGCAGCCAGATATCGCGAAGAACGGGAGCAGTAGGTCGTCCTGACCTTGGGATCACCGCAAAGGTCGACACCGACGACACGCCTACCGGCCTTGCGCAGACTGATGGCGCTTTCGACACATTCGGCGGCGACACGGGAATCCATCCTGCGGTCGAGACTTACGATGAGCGCAGCCCGCTCTGGGGGGTATTGCTCGACTTCGTCCAGGACGGCCTCGATGTACTGCATGCGCGACATCGCGGGGGTCTCCCGCGGGGTGCTGCGAAGCTCAAGGTATGCCGCTTGGGGATAGCCATCCTGATCCGACAAGAAGTGCTCAAGGACGCCGCGCGCCGCCCGGCGGAGGGGTACGGGGCTGCAGGTCAGTGCGTAAATGGCGGGAAAGAGGCCGAAGAAGTCGTCGATCTTGTTGAGGGCGATGCCGTTCTGCAGCTTCTCGATGCCCGCACGTACCGCGTCAGGGAGGGCGGACGCAGTCTGGCCATCGATGTTGGAAGAGACGTAGTGCTCCCTCGCGAGTTCCTGTAGCACCGGGAAAGGGATGGAGCCGTTGAGGTGTGCGTGCAGCTCTGCCTTGGGGAGCTTTTGAAGAAAGTCGAGCTGAGTAGGAGTGAGACTTTGAAGAGCCTCTGCAGCGTGCCCATAGATGATGTGTGGCATTGCACTGGGGAGGATGGCCTTTGGGACTCGGATATGTTCTGGTACACCCCCGCCTAACGGCCGCCACCGCGTCTTTTGTGATGACAAGACAGCTGAGAATATGCTGGCTATATCCTTGAGAACATATGCGGATTCACGGAGCGTACTACTTACGTCGCAGACCCCAAAGCTGGATAGAATACTTGAGTGAACCCAAGCCGGCATCCGATACAAGGTTAAACGCATTTCGTCCGGATGTCCGGTCCGAAGTGGCATCAAGACCTGGTTGACTCTAGTTGACTTGAATAAAGTACAGACTGCAGTGTATGACACTGTATGTAGGTGACGGTCAACTGCTTGACCACCTCTCCTCTCTGTCTACTCCCATCTCCGCTCACTCTGCATCAAGATGATTGGTCCAGCAATTCCAGCCCACATCCTGACACAAGCTTCCTCATCACATCAGGAAGACCAAGCCTCTGACACTGAAGATGGTCCTACACCACTAATTGGCCCTCAGATTCCTCATTCCCCCACCGCAGCCCCACATCATCCAACGACTTCCCCTTCCTATCCCCAACCAGGCGAAGAAGAAGAAGAGGACGACGATGACTATGCTCCTGCGCTACCCCCTGAGCTTGCTGCTGCTAGGGCGTCCTCGAAGAAAGTGATCGGTCCCACCTTACCTTCTGCTGCACCCGGCCCACTTTACGAAGAGGAAGAGGAGGACGAAGATGATGTCGGGCCTCGGCCCCTACCTCAAGGGTATGTACTGGAAGAGAAGGATGGCGTCCAGGAGTTTCTAGAGAGGGAGGAACGGCGGAGAAAACAACTCGAGGTACGTATCTCTGTGTGGTCCCCTAGCATGCTTCATTGCATCACTATGTGCAGCATTCTGCTCCGTGTTACTGTTTCGTGCGAGATACAAGCCATTCGGTGTTATGATCTTAAAGACAAGCATGCACTGACTCCTGGAGCAGGAAGATGCTAAGCCCAAAGCTCTCAAACGAGAAGAGTGGATGCTTGTTCCGCCTTCATCATCGGACCTTCTCGGCTGTGGGTTGCAAGAATGGCATCTGACTATGTGTGCTGCTCACGTTCACTTACAGCGATCGACCCAACGAAGTTGACTCGCCCGCGACAATTCGCGCGCACGGCTCAACCCTCACGCAACACGGATTCGTCCCTTTGGACAGAAACACCTGCGGAGCGACAGCAACGAATAGCGGACGAAGTAGCGGGGAAACGACGACGTGCTGCGGACATCAACCCGGCTGACGACCCCGATGTTGACACGCGGAAACGAAGGAGGTATGAAGAGGAAGTTCGCAGAGGCGTCGAGGAGCACACGGTACGTCTTGACCAACGTTCTGCTATGCTATCGCCCTCAGATTTGTACATGTGTAGAAAAAGAGTCGAGGTCCATCCTTGCTCCATCAGCATGAACGCACCTCGGCTGCGAAAGAGGCAGAGAAGGCGCGCCAGGGCGACAAAGACGAACCGCCAGCTTTCTGGGATCACGGTCGTGACATGGCTCTTGGAGGGAGACTCATGGATGACAAAACGCGAAGCAAATTCATCCAGGAAGCGCGAGGGTTGGGGGACAGGTTCGGGTCTGGCAAGAGCGGCGGTTTTCTGTAAAACCCACCTTTTCAGTATAGCACATCTTTTCAGTTTAGCACGTACAGGATCCCTCGATGAGATGCTGTATGTACCTGTTGACTAACAGTATTTATGATTGCACTGGATGACGAAGTGATGTTAAGGAGTTATGCATTGTCGGAGTCGGTCAACGCCCGACGGTGGGCAAACATGCGCCTCGGACCGCGGAATGTGGGGTAGCCGGTTCCTGTTATAGGCCAAGTAGCACTAGTGTCTTCCCCGCATTACTGTCTGTTCTTCTTGACGACCACCTCACATCCCCCTCCTCCTTCTCGTCATAATGGCCGATCGTCTCGCTCAGGTTGCTGGCCACCTTTCTGGCGCATATCCCCGTGGTCTCCTTGCGGGCGAGGTTGCGATCATAACTGGTATGCGCTTTCCACATGTCATCGCTCCTGCTGGGCGCATCGCCAGCAGATGTTCTCCATGTAATAGCGCATAGAATGTACTGACTTCGTGACCTGTTTCGCGTAGGTGCTGCCCAGGTATGTTCCGGCGAGCGTGTTACAGTAGTATTATTGAAGCATGGGAAGACTCATTCTACTGTCGTATAGGGCATTGGTCGTAGCTGCGCGTTGCTGTTTGCGAAGGAGGGCGCAAAGGTGGTTGTCACAGAGTGCGTCTCTCCTTTCTATTGCCAAAAATCATATCTTGACTGGTCGAATGTTTGACATCCCGACATACCCGACATACGTCCCGTAATGGCATCTGTCCATGCGTATTCTCTCTGCGCAGTCTTGAAGAAAAGAAGGCACAAGTTGTCGTTGACGAGATAAAGCTCGCAGGTGGCGACGCGCTCGCTGTCGGTGGAGACGTTTCTGCAGACGACTTCCCCGAAAAAGTCATCTCTGCAACCATCAAGTACGTACTCTCATCCGAGTCCCCTTCAGGGTGGAACTCCTGATGTCTCTGCCCGCGCAGGAAGTACGGGAAGATCAACCACATCGTGAACAACGCCGGCTTTACGTATGATCGCATGCTTCACACGACGCCCGATGATGCGTGGGATATCATCATCAAGGTGCACGTCCGCGCACCCTTCAGGCTTATCCGCGCTGCTGCGCCTTACATGCGAATCAAGGTCCGTATGGTCGGTTGTGTGAGCGTGTTGCCTGACACTGGTGCACGACGACTCAATTCAGGGCAACACCGAGAACCGCTCTATCATCAACGTCTCCTCAACCTCTGGCCTTCACGGGAACGTCGGTCAGGCCAACTACGCAGCGGCTAAAGCCGCTGTCATCGGTCTCACGAAGACCGTCTGTAAGGAGTGGGGTTCGTTTGGCGTCCGTGCCAACACGGTCGCGTTTGGCTTCGTACAGACACGGTCCGTGTTCTCCTTCGTGTCTGTTGTACAATTACAGTATGCTGACCGTGCTCACGCCGGCCCATAGGCTGACAGCGGCGAAGGAGGATGGCGCATCGATTGAGATTGATGGCAAGAAGGTGGCCCTTGGGATTCCCGGGGGAGGCAAGGCGAGCAGCGCACCCCACTCCCTCATCCCACTCGGCAAGGGTGCGACGCCCGAAGAGGCCGCTGGCGGCGTCCTCTTGTGAGTCTCTCTCAGCAGTGCCTGTTGAGCTGCTTCCATTGCTAACCACTGTACATGTGATTTCTAGCTTGGCGTCTCCGCTAGCGTCGTTCGTCTCGGGACACACGCTGGAAGTTACCGGCGGAGCAGGCATCTAAGCATCCAACATTATGCTGGTTCTGTCTGGTGTCTGGTGATGCCATCGTGTGCATGCGGAGTGTATCAATGCCGAATGTTGGTCCTGACCAGTTCTCCAACTTTAGTGGTTCGCGTCTGCAGCTTTACAGATATTTTTTGTTGTCTCGATCACGCTATAGCCCGGCTGTCTTGTCAAGAAATATTTTGGTCACACATATGAATCGCATTTATGAATGTAAAGGTGGAGTGTTGAGAGAGTGACATGTTAAGTTTGGTATGCATAACCATTCAAGCTTCAAGAATCAATCGCCAGTTCCTGTTCCTGTGCTTAGCGCTGTGGTTATTTGTTAGCATTTGGCAACTTTCCCACGTGGAATCACAGTTGGCCAGTGACACTGAGGGCAACCCCTCATGTTGCGTGGGATAACATATAGATAACATGAGAATAGAAGACTGAATGCTATCTAGAATTTGTGAGAATTAACACTTGGATAACATAAATGATGATGTGCAAAATGTCACTGGCATGTTGAAAGGGGCGACATGTGAGGGACATTGAATATGATATCTGCAAGATACCAGTAGGCAACATCTGAACAAAGTTCTAAATGTGAAAGTTCCTGTTCCTGTGCTTAGCGCTGTGGTTATTTGTTAGCATTTGGCAACTTTCCCACGTGGAATCACAGTTGGCCAGTGACTTCAAGTTCACTGTCACGTATCATACATTGTATGCCACATCCAGTGTGTTTTCGAAGTCACGCTGGTTTTGGAGGACTCGCCGACGCAACATGAGTCATGATTAGACACAGGAAACTGCAGATGTCATGTTGGCTGCGGACTGGTGGGCTCGAGCGCGAGCTTGAGTAGACCGTGGTGTCCGACGTCGAACGTCGCACACTGAAGCTGTCGCATAAGCTCTGTCAGAAGCCAGGATCAGAATTTTGGAGTCCTTTGTTCTTTGCCCTGAAGACATTATTGGGACCGGCGCAGCCGCTGCGGAAAGCTCACACCATTGGGCCACTCCATCGGAGAGCGCTGTGCGTGCCTCTTGACCATCACTCGCAGTTGCTCTCCGACTCGGCCCTTGGGTCCTTTTTGGTCGGAACAGGACCAGGAACTCGGTGCATTCTATGGTCCAACACATACACACAAAGGGTCGTATAAAACATACGCGCGCGTCTGATGCGCTGGCGCAGATGGGAAGTACTCGGTACGTTATTGACCTTTGACTTACTTACATGAACCCGAAGGTGAGATTGATTATTGAAGCTTCTTGACCGGTGACTCGCTGGTAATGGTTAAAGCACCATCTACGTGACGTGCGGAGAAGTCGAAGGAGAATCCCGGACCTCTCCAGTCTGCGCAACTGACTTCGGCCTCGGCCGAACGAGTTGGCGATATTTAGAACGAACTCCATGGGCGGACATATAGGGGATGATGCGCCAAATATTGAGAAAGATAGATGAACAAACGCGCACAATTCACTAGGACTGCGATTCCCGAAGGTCGAGCGTATTGATGGCACATACATATCATACAATACTGTACCACCGTGACTTCGGGCCTGAGACTTCTGCCGCGAGAGGTCGGAATGTGCTACATCAAGCTACATACTATGTGTCTCACAGGGGGCACGATTTGTTCGGCATCATGATCCACTGTTCTTTCGGCTCCGTTTAGTCCAGGGCTCACACGCGTTGCGCATCGCCAAACTGAATATGCTCAGAATACTTCGAGAGGGAGATGCACAAGGTACTGTGCGGGCGGTGGCCGCACGCGTCGCAAACACACTCAGGTCCTACATATTCCTTAAACCCTTCTGTGCACGGGACAGTCGGCACGCCCCCGCCAGGGACCTATGGAGCCTCATGATTAACAAGGGGAGTCGGCATGATGCACCAACTTGAAGGCAAGCGGAAGCAGTTAGACTACATGTGAGTACTCTGCAGGATCAGGCCCGCACACTGAACGATCGCACAAACGCTATATAGTCCCTAATTTGCCCGAGCGGTGCTGCAACTTCCCATAATATACTCACCCGCGATATCTATATGTATGTAGTGGCGTTGATAGTAGACAGCACCCCCGGAGGGTCTCCCAACATATTCTTGATTACTGGTTCAAAGGCAGTGGCGGCGTTCGGTGATTGGCCCCCGGAGGGGTTTCCCAACATATTTTTGATTGCTGGTTCAAAGCCAGTGGCGGCGTTCGGTGATTGTGAGTGGCAACGGCAACGGGTTCTGAGCGTGAGATTGATTTTGGTATTCGGAGATGAAGATCTGAGACTAGACTAGAGACGACAGTGGGCAGAGTGACAGGTATGAAGAAAGAGGAGGGGGAG
This sequence comes from Lignosus rhinocerotis TM02, assembly GCA_000743315.1. Classification (NCBI taxonomy): domain Eukaryota; kingdom Fungi; phylum Basidiomycota; class Agaricomycetes; order Polyporales; family Polyporaceae; genus Lignosus; species Lignosus rhinocerus. The sequence continues at coordinate 162,222 of KN049984.1, forward strand.
GATGAAACGAGACTAGTGGCATCGACAAGGCATGCATAGCAACACAAGTGAACAAGTGCAAACGGGCTGGTCCGCCCGCATAATAATAGACATCAGTTCAGAGGGAAAAGTGTGCAGATGTTGAGGGGGGAAGTACAAGGAGGAAGCGGGGATGGTCATAGGTACACCGAAACAGCGCCAGTGGGCAGGCGAAGAATTAGTTTGGCCGAAGGATGAAAACGTGAAAGTGAATGCAATGATGGAAGATAGTGACAGTGGATACGAATGAATGAAAGATGGGGTGGTGGGGTGGTGGCTGGCCATCCAGACACGCGTATCGAAGATACGAAACTGACCGGATGGGCGTATGAGCTTCGAGCTCAGGGAGTGACCAATTGAGAGAGATCGGGTCGCCAAAAAATAGTGCTTCCGTGCGTCGCAGAGTGATGAATTAGCGCGCAGGGCACATATAAATGGGCGTCGCCTGCCTTCCCCCTCTTGCCCCCAAAACCCCGCCCCAGCATCGATCGCCAGGGCGGTAGGGGTAGGTATAATCAGAGGCGATGTGTCGTGGCCCAGTCGTGATAGCGGATGTTGTCCGGGGCATGAGAAAAGAGGCGGGGCGGAGCGGAAGGTACGCCACTCGATCACAACATGATTTCACGAATCTAAAGTATATTGCATTGCACAGTGCGGATGGCAGAGGAAAGGGGAAGAGAGGGGGAAATGTCAGCACAGTGTTTCGGCAGAAGCGGGAACGGCGCAGACGTATGTGGAGGAGAAGCACGTGGAGAGGGAGAGGAGGAAGATCTATGAGGGAAGCATTACTCACATTCTTGCTTATGATTGTGCTGCAGACGCAGACCGTGTGGGCGGTGTCGGATGAATGCAGCGGCGGATAAGGGTCCAGGTTTTCCCAGAGAAGGGCGGACGATGATGTGTCCATCGTGAGCGCACCGGATTTGGTCAGCCGCATCGGAAGATCGAGGAGACGCGCGTGCGGGGAAAGACCGGCCGGATTCCGTCGGAAGCAAAACATAAAGAACGGTCATGATGAGTTACAACTGTTGCAAGTGTAGAGGCAGATAATAAAGAGAAAGTGGAAGGTATGTCGCAGGCGGGGAAGAATACGTGCGTGAATAGGAGACGCGATGGAGGATGGGTCGTGAGGAAGGGAGGCCAGGTTTAAGAACCACCGTATTACACAGTACACGCATACAACAGTCGATAGATAGACGGGACAATAAAAAGTCACGCATAGAAGGCGGTTATATGAGTGCTGCCGTTTCGAGGCTATTTCTGAGGATGATGCTGAAGGAGACCGCGCAACCGTAAGCGCACCATTGCGGTTTGAGTAGTTTGCCCGGTCCAAAACGGCAAGAAAGTGGGAAGGGAGGGGATGGCAAGAAAGAAGGAAACACTCACTCTGCGAAAAGGTCCGTCAGCAACCCTCGTGTGAATATACGAAGAGGAAACGACGCACCTTCTACCGCGGCCATGACAACTCGCAGCATAGCCGTATCCGTCGCGGTTGTCACGCTTGAGATTTAGCTGTTAGTAAGAGCCATCCCCAAACTGGGGACGAACGCAAGGATCTACTACAACGCATGGAAACGGATACGTACTGGATGTAAATCTCCCTTTCCTTCGCGTTCGCCTTCTGGGCGAGTCGTGCGAACCGTTTCTTGAAGTACTCCCGTCCAGCCTTAGCATCACCTGCCTCACCGTCATAATCCTGGTCAAGGACAATGAGCACCGAGCGACATACGGCTTGAATGAAGCACCTACAGGGAAGAAGTTCTTGATGTCCGAAGTCCCGACTTTCTTCTCAAACAGGTCGTTCTTGTTCAAGAACAGAATCTGGATCGCGGGAGTGAGACGCCAACACTCAGCGAATCAACAAACGGAGAGTGCGCTCACAATCGACGTTTGCTTAAACCATTGCGAATGGCATATAGAATCCCAGATCGTCATCGCGTCTTGCATTTGGTTCTGTGGCAGGATCAGTCTCACCTTCGGTTGTAGAAGCGGCTACAGACGAAGGCAGAACTTACGGCGTCCTTGTCCTCGACGAGACACTGATCGAAACCGCTCAAGCTGACCAGGAACAGTATACTCGTGACGTCCTGGAAACAGTGAATCCACTTCCGTCGCTCGCTCTTCTGACCACCGACGTCGACCATGAGCATGTCGTGGTCGCGAAGGGTGAAGACGGTCTCGGTGATGCCGATTGTCCGTGCACGAGCGTGAACGATGTCTTGCTCGTTGGGTACGTACGAAGGTTCGAATAACCGGTCGAGATTTGCAAAGTAGTAGTTTAGGCTAAGAGATGGTGGTATACGTCAGGATCTAAGTAGGAGGAAACGATAGGGGACATACTTTTCGGGCAGCGCTGCCTCGTTACCACGAGCGTATGCGGCCTGCACGTTAGGGTCATCCCAAAGACTCTTGAGGATTCCGTAGAAATGCTGGGGGTAGGACTCGCCGTCCTTGATGTCGGAGGCATCCTCAATCACAGGGACGAAATGGCGGTTCTCCTCAGATACCTCAAGCTCCATGTCCTCCATGGCATCAATGACGTATTTGAGACCATGGGTGAGGTTATTGAATACGAGCTGGCGGTAAGACTCGATCTCTTGTGAGGAGAACGGGACGCGATGGATGAGACGCATCTGCTTGAGGATGGTGGACTTTCCTGAATCTCCGGAGCCGAGGAGGAGGACCTAAGGATAGGATGCCGTCTAGTCTGAGCGACGTCGGGTGGGGAGAGGGGGAACCGAATGGGTACGGACCTTGACCTGCTTCTGGAGCTTGAGCTTTGCCTGTGTGTTGTCCGCCAACAGCGGGCAATGTAAGTCGCACGGGACGATGATGAGTTGGTGTAGTAAATAGGGACTACGGACCTCCTTGAGACTCCTTTCTGCCTCCCTATGCAACCTCTTATCCTCCTCGCTGATCTCGACACCGCCTGAAGACATACATGCACCCATGACTGAGGGAAGATGTAGAGGGGAAGAGAGAAAGAATGTGAGAAAGGGGCGAGAGGATGAGGGGGTACGAGGCCGAGGAAGGCGTCAAGAAGCAGGAGCTGCGAGAAGATCAAGTGGAGGAGTGATGGGAACAGACAGGGACCGGGCGGGAATGTCAGCGAGGAGACAGGGCGTGTATTGTCAATAGCGACGAGAGAAACTTACGAGGCGCAAAAGAGTGAGAACGTAGGGGGGCAGGGAGGGCAGGCGGGATGAGGAAGAGGAGGAGGAGGAGGAGGAGGGGGGGGAGAGAATGAGGATATAACACACACTACGTATAACTCTACTCAGCACCATCCGCAATATTAATCCCCAACCTCGATCGCCCTGAGTCGCTAATATCTCGCGACGCGGACGGAAGCGGAGTCTAAAATGTGTATTGGCGGGTAGAAGCGGTTATTGGGTGTGATAATGATTCAGTAGCGCCAAAACATGCGCCGCTTGAACATTGTAAGGTCCGGGCTGGCACCGATCTGGGCTGCCCAATCTGGTCCGATCCCTGCCATTTGTCCGCCCGGCACGAACAATATTCTTCCAAAGCCATGGACGTCGTGCCTGTCCAGTTGTGAAAAGAAAGAGGGCCAATGAAACGGCAGGGGAGGTGGCATGATAGTGTTGTGGGAGAAGGGATGTCAATGTCGCTGTGAGACTTCACTTCGGAACTCGATGGTCAGGTTTGTTGCACTATGGACGACGGGCACGAGTATGTATGCAAACCACTCATGAAAATGCTTGTATCAAGGAGGCGGTTACATTTGGGCGTGAAAAACAACATGGAACAGGAAGATGAAGATGGTCATCCGGGGGATAATCGCCGACGGAGGTTGTGAGACGGTGGGCTTAGTAAGAAACGCGCCAAGGGTGGCAACGGACCTTATCAATGTCGCTGCCGATGTGGTCGGTCAAGTCAAGTCCAAACAGATCATTTTGTGGACCGTGGTGAACGGTCAGCGAGAGTGACATAGTTACTACTCAGTAAGCTGGATTTGCTCGCCGTTCAAAGACATGACATGCATGTCGATCGATACACACTGGGTGTGAAGCAAGAGAGAGGATGTTGTGTAGTCTGGTCCAGGTTTGCCGATACGGAAAGCGAATGTTGGGCGGATCACTGTCAGTTCGGTGTGGGCATGGGCATAAGTATGCGCTGCAGGGCGGATAGAAACGCTCACTGTGGTCATTTTGATGGCCTGGCAACGTTGACGTACGGCGATATTTACTGTACATAGAGACTGTGCGACGAGTAGGCGTTCCGTCATTGATACTACTAACCATGTCTCAGAGTAGCAGGGCCACATTACATACTCTTAATTATCCTCTTCCGTACGCGTTATGATCATCAACAAATATTTCTACCCCTACTCTCTCACAACTCGGGTACTGGGCAGAGATCTGTCTATCGTGGCCAACTCTTTGCAAACCGTATGTCTTGAATCATTCATCAGGTCTTCCACCACCGGCAACTTCAACTTTCTTAATTTCGACAGGCGATCTTCTCGAGCTCGAACATACCGGCCCTTTATATTTCATACGAGTACCTGCCATCCGCTTTCAGTCGGCAATCGTTGTCCACAATATTCCCTACCCTCATACTTACCGCTATTGCAGTCACTTGCAATGAGTTCAGACTGACGTGTTTCATGAATCACAAGATCTTACACATTCCCTCGCGGTCGTCATGTATCCACAAACCTTTCGTTGAGAACGCCACAAGGGTTGTTCGATGGTGATGCTTTGCGGAATATTCTGTGACCCTGAGCTCGCTCAAGTCAATCCTACAGCGGCGCCCGGCGATAGAATCACACCACAAAACATATTACTTATTCGCTCTTTACCAGCTTCCTCTCACCAAGTGTTCAATATACATAGTACAATGTGCATAGCCCTCTTGCACTAGCACTGCCTGTTAAAATCGGTCTTTAACAGCACACCTCCACAGGCCCCGGGGGTCTCGCCCAGAGACTGCTCTGCTTGGACAGTAAGTCCAATCGGTGCCTTGGCGACCCAAGTAGTGCCGGCGAGAGCATATGCATTAATTTGATATGAAGCAAAGGGATAGAGAGCGGGAGATAGAGAGAGAGATTGATTGGGAACAGAACGGTGCTATCAGTACATACGCTTTTGTCGAGACCAGAGGCAATCGTAACTCAACAGTCAAGTAGACATAGCCTCCAGCAAACGAGCCTAAATGTGAAAACAGTAGAAACGACAATGGCACCGGATCATAATGCAGTAGTGTACAATGCGACCAAATCATCCTTCCAAAACGGATATATATACAGATGAGGAGAGAAATATGAAGAAGTAAGGAAAAGGAAGACGACAGCCCGCTATGCGCTCATAGACACACCACTCACACTACTCAGGCCTTTTAACACTTGAGTGGATGCTCGAAAGAGGCTTCCGGGCAGCGCCATGAGCGGCTTCTTCCGTCCAGCGGGCAACTCCAGCGTAGAGGTCGAGCGGGCATGTCCTACTCGGGGAGACGACGATGGCGAAGAAGCAGGCGACTCTAGCGAGAAACCGCTTGCACTGTGTCCGAAATGCTGTGCGGAAAAATATGACGAGACTGCCTTCAGCTCTGGTATGGGCACAGGAGGCGTGAGCGTGATGGGAGAAGAGGAAAACATTCTGTCGAGATCGAGGTCGATCAAAGAGTTCTCTGGAGGTGTGGAAGCGGTGGCAATAGCAGTACCAACCGTCTTATCGGGGGCAGTGTGGACCGCGTGGACGATACAGGCCGATGGAAGGTGGGTGGATGAGCCGAGAGGACTGGATATAGGCGTCCGGCGAGGAGACGGTCGGTGCTCGTCTTCTTCCATAATGGGCGGTGATAGCACACAACCATGGAGATCCGGCATCACTTTGGCGCGACTCGGGTGGACCGCATCCGGTAGGGAGAGCGCACGACGCAAAGGGATTTCCTCCGTCCCCGAGCTTGTCCTCACACACGCCGCGGCAGGCATTTCGATCGTGAACGCAGTAAGCGTGTCGATCTCGGTCGACTTGCGGCGCTGCTGGTCGACTTCGTCTACGGCGACGAACGCGTCAAAGCCGGGCATGGCATCACGTAGACAGTGGCGCGTGCGCAAGGGAGAATGAGCGTCTGAAAGCGACTTGCGCCGGCGGAGCGCGCCGCGAGAGAAGCGGACCTCCCAGTGCTCGCCCTCTTTTATACACTTGTCGATCGAAGGGTAGCACTGGGCGCAACATGCGCGCAAAGGCACGGTTATTGCGTCTGGGTTAACAGGAGCGGTGACAGAGCTCCGTCGCCGGCGCGCCGCCAGGCGTGAGGGCGAGGCCGAAGTGATGGAGGAAGACGGATCGGCGGGGTGAACGAGACACGGGACGAGCGGTCTGGCGGCCTCCCCACGAGAAGGGGAACGGACCTTGGTCGTGATGCTGTTATGATGGAGCAAGCTTGGATGTTTGCCTAGAGACTATAAACAAAAGGGAGCAACGAACCTGGGAACAGAAACCTTGAAGACGACATGGTCTTCAAGTAGTTCGTCCTCCGAGTCTGAGACTATGGAAGGGCTACGCTTCCGTTTCCAAAGCGGTAGGCTGTATGACTTTGTGACAAGGCGAGGGATCCTGGAGATGGGCACGGGATCAGGGATCAGGATACATTCCTGGTCGAAGCGGACTTTGGGGGTGGTGGGGGCATCGTCGGACTCTGCAGAGGCAGCGTTGGCGGTGGATAGGGAGACGAAGGAGGGGGAGAGGGGGAGGAGAGGAGGAGACATGATGGGGGAAGGAAGTGGAGAAGAGGAGGACGAGCGAGCATCTTTTGGCGTCGGTGAGAGACTAAATCGAAGTCGTTCTCCGAGGTCACAAGGGACCGCCTTCCTTTCTCGGTTTGACTGCCCTTCCCTCCTCACACGTGACCGTGTTCCACCCGTCCCTGTTCAGTGGTCTCGCAACAACGCTTAAAGGTTACTGCCCTCACTTGCCGAGAAATCTGCAATAGACTATAGTATGTATGTATCAGGGTAGTACCTGGTACTAGTACTGTCTCCTGCAGGGGCGCTCTCCGGGTACCCAGATGGTGTACATAGTACAGTCTTATAACGTCAGTCTCTGTCTTATAATTTAACTAGCACCAACACGCATCCCACGGCTGGCTCTGGCGAGCTCTTCAATTAACATGTATTTCATACATTCTAATTTCTGCCACACCCGAAACCTGTTACCCGATATCTCCCTATTGGAGATACACCGCCAGCCATCCTCTCCTACGCGACATAGAAGTAACGGTTCTTGTCATCGTCGTCCCTTCGCAGATAGTCTTGTTCCACTAGCCCTTCAATCCGCTTCTTGATCATCGACACCTCGGGAACAAAGTGGCCCTTGACGGCCTCAATCGTCGCCGTCTTCAGCTGCTCGTACGTCAGTTCTTTCTTCGCCTTCATCACTCGCACAATCGCTGCATCTAACGCGTGCTTTCGGTCCTGCTCGATCGAGCTTTGTGTACGCTTCGTCTCCTCCAGCTGCTCAGTAACAAATCAGTTCCAGCCATGGCAGGACAGCCAAAGCCGTGCAGATGGTCAATCAAAACACCCACCGTTTCCTTCGCCTGGATCGAATTGATGTGAATTTGATACCGTGCATCTGTGAAGTCGGCAGCAAAACGGAAGGTATCCGTCGACAGCACCTCCTTCTCCTTTGTGCTCTTCTTCAAAACCCGCTTCTTACCCAACGCGAGACTCTGCAGCGTCCGTTTTAGTTCTGCTTCATCTGACATCGTTCGTTGTCAGAGAGCACTTGGTGGGATTATGTTCAGGCCCTGCACATACCAAGTCGAGTCTGCTCCTTGATTTCCTCATAAGACAGTTGGTCGGTCTCGTTAAACAGCAGCAGGATGACCGCTTGGTATAAGCTGACGGAGAGCTCCTTCTCGCCCACGTTGAACTGTGCTCTCAACGTAGCAGTACCAAGCGCATGGTCCCAGTCGAGCTTACGGCCTTGATGTTTCTGGTTATAGAAGTCCAGATATGTCTTCAAGTCCTGTACCATCTGACCAACCATTCATGTCAATAACTTATTTACTTTGAATCGTGGTCCCTGGTCCCAGAGGCGACGTACGTACCCAGGGAGGAAGGTCAATGTCGGTCTTGCGCGCCGCAAACGGCCATGCACTACGTTGCAGAACCATGACATTCATCTTTTGTAATCCCGACACGTCGCCTTGTCTGGCTGCGCGAGTTAGGAACTCCGACATCAGTTCACGCGACAATGTGAGGTCTCTGAACATGTGGTCGCCCATGCCAAACTCGGGGTCGTATTCTGGCGATGCATGCAAGCAGGTCAGTTGAGCAGGTCATCATAACTGAACAATGGTGGGTGGTGGTCACTGACGCTCTTTCAGCTTTTTGAGCACTGTCTTCTCGAAATCGTCGCTCGCACTACGGCCGAGGAGCAGCCGCTTCGCAAGCGCACGCTGATAGAATGTCCGGAAGACGTCCATGTCGTCCGTGAAGCGGTAAAGCGCGAGAACCCGGTCAAGCTCCTGCTCAAAGACTTCATCTTGTTTGCCCTTCTGTCCTCGTCGCAACGCCTTGTCCATGTATTTGGCGATCATTTCGGCAGGCTTGTTCCGCCTTGTCTTGAAACCAGCTTGAAAAGCGTCAACGAGCCCGTAGACGAAATCGCGATTGGGCTGGAATTTGGCTTTGGGCTCAGGATCCACTGCTGTAGACGTCGAGGCGATGGATTGAGTGGGTGCCAGAGAGGATGAGGTCCCTTCATCGACAAAGACGTCCTGGACGAGCTTGTCTGCAAATGACTTCAAACCGAGAAGACGCGGGACCATGTCTTCATCGTTTTCGGTGTCGGTCACGATTTCCTTCACTTTTTGCTACAAGAGAATGAGCGGTCATAAAGACCAGACTCGCGTTGCTGGGCTTACCTGAACATGCGCCTTGAACGCGGCGCTGAGCACTTTTAGTCCGCCCACCTTTGCAAAGGTCGTGTACATTCTTGCAATACGCTTGTCATCCTGGGCGCCGAAGAATATCTGCAGAGCTGGGTATATATACGGTTATCGGTTACACATGCGTTGAAGCTAGAGCACTGCTTACCATCTTTTGCAAGCCACTGCAACCGGTCTATGACGAAAGCACTCAATGCGATATCCTTAACTACACCGACGCTTCTGTCCAATAGCACTTCCTGTGCGCGTTCGACCTCTTCCTTAACCCGCTCCTCTTGACGGTTTAAGAAATCGTCGGCATTCACGTTTTTGTCCACCAGATCGTTTGACTCTTTGGTATAGTGAGCGTGGGTGAGGTTAAGGTACGTTGACTCGATGATGTCGTCATATAAGCCGTATGCTTGCATGTGTCTGACCAGCTGCGACAGGTACGTGCGGTGGGCATGTTGTTGGCTGGGAATGGCTGAGATGGACAAGAGCAGATTCTTTGGGTAAACGTACCTGTTGTTCCGTTCCCACTCCAGCCAGTCTGCTATGCCATTCATGATTGCGTGCGTAATACGGGCACTCTTGATGACGGTGTTGGTGAACAAGGTGTACGCCAGCTGCCTATTGCCCATTGATCAGATCTCAGAACGATGGGGTAGCTCGGACACGCATACTTGATGGGTGCATTCTGGGTGTTTCCTGCGATGTATGATGTTTCGAGATATGCCAGGAAAGATTGCAGTAAGCCCTGCACTAGCAGGTTGTAGTGTCGCTCAACTTATGAGGAACAGATGCTCACTACTTGCTTCTCAAACCATGCACACGCGTCTGTGAATGGAATGAGCCAATCGACGCTCTTCCGCGACTCGCTGACAAGGATGTTCTCCAACTGCGCCACACACCGTTCCAGGTCGAGCTTCACGATATCATATAAACCCTCTGCTTTGCCTGCCTCAGCTACAACCGCTCGGCACGTGCGGGAAATACGGTCGTGTGTCGCTAGCAAGGCAGCACTCTCGCCTGGGGTAAGAAGAGTCCTGACTGTGCGGCGCAAGAGTGCATAATCTGCATCGTAGACAGACTCAGGTGTGGATCTGACTGTACACCCTCGCTCAGTACATGAGGACATTAACTACTGATCACCCACCTGGATGCCCGATGACTCGCAGAACAATGGGTCCCGTCTTTTCTGAAGGCTCAGCAATTCCTGCTAGAGAGCTGGAGGGCAATGCGGAATGAGTATCAGAGGGACCGTCCAGACGGGGGATCTTGCGCGGGGGAGAGGCGGACCGGGATGAGGAATCTCTTATGCTTGCGCTAGCTTGTGGTTGGATCGAGAGCGCGCTGAACGCCTGTGAGGTTGTGGGCAGGGTAAGAATGGTGTACACGTCCGCCATTGTGAGTTAAGCAAGGCTAGCGTATGCTTCAAGATTCAAGACAAGACCTCGCAGTGGTCTCCTCTGGATCAACATCGACGACGATTACACATCGCTACACAATCCGCACGGGCGCTCCGCGTCGTGTTTTGCTCTTTATGGTAAGTATCGTCATTTTGAACACTAAGCCCAAACCTCAACGTGAACGTTCAACCTGCGAACTAAGCCCTGTATTTCATTTGCCGTGGATGTGCGAAGCAATTAACAGTCGTGACAGACCACTCCTTTTACAAGTAACGCATAATATTTACATAGAGTAATATCAGTATTGCAGAGCTATTGGACGAGACACTGTGCCAGTGGTGCCCTCGGATGGGTCCAAAATCCCAGTGGTAAGACTGGAAAAACTTACTGGAAGAAGGTTATTGACATTCACTCTCATCACTCTCTGTCACACAAATTGCCTATGAGAGTTATATCCACCCTAAACTCTGTAGGGAATGAGAGCATCGCGCTGATGTGGTGTCTGGACAGCGAGAGACCAGTCTCGCGCTATGATTACAAAGCCCTCTCGGGGCAATGAAGAAACATCATATAATCAGCAATCAGGGACAGTGTTGCAAAGGAGCGGAAGTTGTGGCCTTCATGGACGGGAAGACGAGACTGATATCCATACATGTAAGATACAGAGCACCACAGGTCCGTGTATATGCAGTCCCAAGAGAGCGACGACAAGAGAGCGGTATGGGACCGGGGTACGATACAGAGCACAGTTCCATCGGAGTGAGAGGACGGCCGACAGATAGCCACAGCAAAAGCCCTAGGATGTCGACAGTTGGCGGCAGGATTAGCGGGAACAGCGAGCTAGTAGTTGCGTATATGTTCTTGCGATCTAAGGAAAGAGTGAAGCAGACACACACAGGGGATGGCGGAGTGCTCACCTTCTCGGAGTAAGCCTCTCCCTCGGGCACAAACCGACATATGGCTGTAGCGGCCTCAAACCACCTCTTTGCCTCGTCGAGTAGTGATGCACTGTATGACGCAGTCAACCATTACTGTAACGCCAGAACGACGAAGAGGCGAAGGCGCCACAAACTGCAAACACTCGATACCGGTGTTGTACGTTGTACCCACAAGCCAGTGCCGTTCGTCCATGGGATAAGCCTGAGGGATTATCATGAGAGTGTGGATAGAGAGGTCTAGACCCTATCCATAGAGAAGATGCACCTGAGGGTCGTCATTTGCAGCATGCTCCTGGAGTACCCCAACCGCTTGCTCGACGTAACCTATCGCCTTTGTCCGATCGGTTGCTGAGTTGCGCGACAGAAGGATTGTGCATATCGCCCGCAGCCATCTTGAGAACTTCTCCACTGACAACACGGCACGGTCGAGGCTGGCGTGCAGGATAGCCTGCGGGAGCACAAATCCCAAGCAGGCAGGGCACAGGTCACATTGGCTCCGAGCGGCGACTGCGTTACAGGCAACATGAGCTCACCTCCAGCGCGACGAATAGCACTACGAGGTGCGATGAGTGGTTCGCGTTCGATGTCAACTTCAAAGAGATGTGCGGCGGAAGCGTGGAAGAGTTGTCGTACCTTCTACAGGGCACTCTTTCTCAACCCACTGATAGCAGACGGCAGCGCATTGATCGTCATCTGACCGGGACGAGTCAACGGTAGGACGTACCAACATGTCTGTAATTGCTTCGAATGTTCCTAAGTCCACAATTTTCGAGCGAGTCGTTTCCTATCAGGAGACGAGAGGCGGCGTCAGAGCCTAAAGAAAGTTCGGCGCAGGGGGTGGGGTTTCACCTCAATCACTTCCACGATGCGGTTCCAGGTCTTCAGCTGACAGGCAATTTCCGCCTCAAATACGGACAGGACATTGAGGAATGAGTGCGCGCGTTGGACGTCTTCTCCACCTAGCGCACCCGCTGTTGCAAGCACCTTCTGGATCCTATCTTTGCACGCGATGATCTCCCCAGCGGTTATCCTCCGGCGCTCCGCCTGGGCAGGAAAATAGTTCCTCTTAAGAATATGGTATTCTGGAGCGTAAATGGCCTACCTCCTGCGTGGCGTGAGTTGGCGCCCGATGACGAGATGCGAACACTGGATGCAATCCCGAGGATGACAAGTAACTCAGTGGGAATTTAAGTAGCTTCTTACCTCTTCCCGCGGCGCCCGCAAAGGAGGCATTAATCAGGAACACGTGAAGCCCTGCCTCGGAATCGACCGCAGGGAAGCGAATGTATATTTCCAGTAGCTGCAGATTCCACACATGTGAGCGCACCGGTTTGATGTGATACACCTACCTGGCACGGAGCACGGAGATGGATGGGACGAGATGGAGTTATGGCCGCCGTCGCTCCGACTTACCTGCCTCGCGATGTCGAACAGGTCGGAGATGCTGTCCTCGTAGTTCTCCCAATCCGAGCATCCCTGCACGGCGGTGTTGTAGGCGGTCCGCCATAACCACGAGATGTCTTTCGAGTTTGTGCCGATGGCGTTGTTCCTTGACTCAAGCGCCGTTACAAGGGACAGAGCTTGAGCATATGTGTATGACACCTCAGCGGCGATCCTAGGCACATTATGAATGAGACGGCGAACGTACCGGTGGAGAAATGTCTTATAAGCATGGGGATAAGACTTGCTCTGGGAAAGTCGGATAAACGGACAATAAGTGAATGGTTACACATTGCTACATATTTAACCCAGAACTAACTCACAAGTCGGCCCCAGGTTCTGACATCATTCTGAGAACGAGTCTGATGATGCAGCGAAGTAACGTTATAGCCTCCGCTTCGACCTGCAGCCCGCTCCGGATGGAGGCGTCTAGCAACGCTTCCAAGACCGAAAGCAGCAAGTGTTTCATGCCGGATTCATTCGCGAGCCGAGTGGCGAGGAGGAGCATCTTCTTGTTGAAGTTGGACGCGTGGACCATCTCATGGACCGCGGCAACAGCTGTGGGAGAGATGATCGAACAAAGGAAGGCTCTTGAGACGTAACGAAATACCTTCGTCCTCGAGGCCTAGACGTACCAACGCCTTCAGCTCCTCAAGGTGGTACCATTAGAAGGGATCCTACCTTGATGAGTCGCAATCAATAGTGCGACATAGTGAGTTGCGGCATCCGTGGGCGGACAGCGGCCAGTGATCGCGGAAGCCTGGGCATATTCGCCGCATTGAATGTAACAAAGAGCCGCCTTACGAAAACATTTCGGGTTGGATAAGTGCGCCATCAATCCAAAGACACGATGCGTTCCGACGAGAAACCAGTCAGCGGCTTCCAACCAGCGTTTAGTATGATAATGCCGATCTCCGAACTGCCAGAGCAACTGCGTCGGAGACTTAGATAGGCCGAAACGTAGTGTGGAGCACGCTGAACTCACTGTCAAACAAGCCGTTGTTGGGATCTTTGCCAATTCGTAATCATGCGAGTTAAGCACTATGCGAGAGGTGCACATCCGGTGAGGAGGGGGCGCATATCAAGATGTGATGGGAAACGTACGGCTCAGGGCGTTTTCGACCACTTGCATTGCCCGCGTGTGGTCGTCATCCTTGGAACAATGAAAGATCAAGGAAAGGAGGAGACGATCGAGATACACTAGGCCCGCGCTATTCTGGGCCTTGAATGCCTGCTGCAGGCAGTGGAGGTGAATGGCGGTGACCAGGGTGCTGAAAAGGAAGGTTGAGTACACGTGATGACCAGGCGGTGATAGCGAGGCCATGGAACGATGAGCTCAACTGGTCATGACTGAGCGTTCTCAGCTCCTGCAGAACGCTTCCAGGATTCCAAAGATATGTCAACTCGAATGGGTTGCTAATCAGGGCGCAAGGAACACGCACTCTGTGATGTTGTTCTCCGAGTATTCCATATGATCAATTATGGACTGGAATGCTATGATATCCGACGTATTGACTGCGACCGGTGTCTGTCATCGAGCTACAAACTTACCTTGAAGAAGCGAGACGTGGGGTGCTTTGCGCCGCTTGAGAATCGCGATCCTCATCCACCGAAGTTGCTGATACTCGGCAGAGGTCTGAGACGGCTGTGAGGTCGGGCGACAGTCTTAGCACCAGACCGCGGACTTACGTGATCCAGGGATGTGTCAACGGACTCTATGAGCTCTTGCAAAGATGCTTCCGCTCTGGCTAGATTCTCTGGATCTTGCGACGATGACATGAAGTATGCGCGGGCTATTCGCACGTGCCCAGTCGGCACCCAGTGACTCACGAGAACAGGGCGTACAGGTATAGGACTCACCCAAAGTTCGGAGAATTGATCGCTAGGACTAATTGGTGCGTGTCACCGGTAGACTGTAGCACAAACCCAGACTTACCCTCAGTTGCCCGTCTCCGGGATCTGCCGTGTCCTCCAGCGGCTCTATGGTAGAGAATGCGCGCTGAATCCACTTGACGGAGTCTCTTGCACTATTCCCAGTTGCGCCATCATGGGTGCTAGATCGAAGAAGTTCTTTGCCCATACCCAACAATTTTCCGGCCAGTGTTCTCCGCTTGAACGGAGACGATCAGCACCCAGCATACTACACATTCAATACGTAGCTCTTCTCTCACATCGGATGGGGTCAGAAGCGATAGGTATTGATCGCTCTCTAGGCAGTGGCACATCACGATATGAGCGTCCCGGTCTGACAGAAGGAGACACACCTGTGACTTTGTCGAGCATGAATTCGGCCACGCTAACATTGCCTTCTCGCCAGGCCTGTGGGGATTGTCAGTCGGAGTTGGGATATGGATGTCAGCGCCGCTTACGGCTTCCATTCGGCTGGAATAGTAGAGGACGACAGCGCGGGCCCTGGCCGGTCCATGTTCGCCCTGCGGGTCTGCAGCGGCCCGTAAAAGTTCTTCATACTAGGTTAGGTAGATATATGTCAATGAGCACCGGAATTTCGGATAATTTGTGGGCATCTGAGGAGGGAAACCTAGATACCTTTGCTGCCGAGCCAAGGACGCCTGCGGCGAGGTCGGGGTCACCCACGTCTATGTACGTGAGCATTAGCGCATGAACGGAGCTGCTATCATGACGGTTGGTGGGATGAAAAATGATGTACCAACCTGCCAAGCTCGCACCGGTTTTGCTGGCCAGTTGGAGCACATGGATGAGGGCTGGTGGGAAAGTGGAAGATGAGTTACGAATGGCGACTCGGCGCGGCAGGTAGGGAAAACTGCACACATTCTATTCCGGGTTTGTGTTCCATTCCAGCCTCTATGAGACGGAAACCGGCAAGGCGCACTGATGTCCATAGTCGGATTTGGATATGTGGGAGAAAAGGAGTAAAAGGGGACGGACATGTTGCGCAAACGGAACGATATGCGTCATCCGGGGCATCTCTCTGTAGTACAGACACGTTCCATAGGGCCACCCCTGGGAGGCGCGTGTGATTGGACCAGGCACAAGAAAGGGAGAGGGTGGAGAATACCTTCGCGATCCAACTCGTCCGCGCGATGGGGCCAATCGTCCTTCTTGGCACGGGGGCGGTTATTAGAAAGGGCTTCGGCGAGTGCAGATAGCTGGAGAAGATCCGAGCGAAGAGAGCGCCAGTCTGGATGTTTGCTATTGAGTCTGGGTCTGATTCTAGCCAAGGCGGCTAGCGGAAGCGGGGGAGGGAATGTTAGAGAGCGGCAGAGGTGATTATCAGGGAAGACGGACATTGAATGTCGGTGTATGCTGTTTGAGAGTCCGGCGAGGACTTGCGCTTCCTGCGGTCGGACATCGTGGTCGTCGTCGCGAGGAGCAGATGCGATGGGCGGATACAAAGAGGGGATGAGGGGAGAGAATTATGAGAAACGCGTCACAAGGCGCGTAACGATACGCGTAACAGGACGCGTCTCCCGAGTCACGCTAGCTTTTGGGCGACTCCGAGACTTGGATGCGGACACTGACAGTTCACGTTCAGTACCATATACTGAGTACTGGGTCCGGTTCACTAGGACCGAATCGCTAGCTCACACAGCGGTTATCGTCAGAATTCGCAGCTCAAGCATGTCCGGTAAAGAAAACGAGAAAGGAGCGAGCAGGCTTCCCATCGACGCCGTCGCACAGGCTACACGCGTACGTATATTGCCACATGAACCCCGCATCCTGCTCACACACCAACCCATCCCGAACAGCAAGCCCAACGCGACGGCATCTTTGCGGGCCTATCCTCGGCTCTCGTTAGTGGTATGTGCCTCCAACTTCCCGTCGCTGCCGACTCTTTCGTCCTCTTCCTGTACGTACGCTGCGCACCGTTCCCGCTGAGTCCCCCTTTCTCTTCATCTAGCCATCCTAGGATCGAAGCTCTTCCGCCTCAACAGGAATGCCACCATCCTATGCGGCGTAGGTAAGCTTCCACACAGCTTCCTCCTTCTCGGATGCCAGTCCGTCCTTGTCCAACTCGCCTTTCGTCTTCCTCCTCGACTTCTATGAACCCAAACTAACGATACCCCACTTGGCACTTATGTCCTTTCAGTCACCGGTATTGTTTCCGGTTATCAGTTCACGCAGGGCTTCCTCGCAACCAACATCGCCCGTCTTGAGTCGGAAAAGGCTAGGCTTGACAAACTCGCCACTGAACAAGATGCACAGAACGCTTTCTGAGACTCCTCATCTGATGACCCCACCTGTACAGCTCGCACTCAAGCTCTCATTTATGGTGAGGACGCCGCGTGTCCATCTACCTGTGCCTTATCACCTGTTCCAATCAATTATTCCTGATGTTATGGGATATCTTCCTACCTTATTGTGATCCTCTAAGCACTTGTCTCACAGAGTTATCTCGAAGTCGCCCCCCTTTCTCCATTCCGCGAGAACCAGTGCCGATCCGGTCTCGTCGTCGCTCGCCTGTGTCAACATCCTCCGGTCCCTCCGAACGCCCGCTTCCCAGTGACATACTTACACGGCCGGATCCCGCCGGTTGCACAGGTTGCGTCCCTCTCCCCCGGGTGGCCTCCCAGTCTGCGCCAAAACCTTTGGCTTCGAATTCAGATATGTGTATGTTCTGTGAAGGTCTAACCCTAATACAGTTGCAAACTTGTTCCATACGCGCATCTCACGGTCCACGGCTTGCGATGCCCGCCCATGCAACAATCCATCTGTATGCATCGCATCCGTGCTCGCAGCCTGTGGCTTGTCTGTCGACGAGATGGCCAAATGATGCCCACGCTTCGCGTCGTTCTGTCACGCACGCCTCAGCTACCCTCGAAGCCTAGAGGTAGGAACGACAACTGGGATCACCAACAGGTGCCGCATTCTGGCGCGCTACTGACAACTGTTTGGTGGTTCGACCGTCGACCTCTACCGCAGCTGTCTAACAACTGCCGACCAATTGACGCTGTTACTGTGTTTGTTGAACGATTCCCCCGGTCGGTCCTTCTTTACCGCGAGACCGCTCAGATAGGGCTCAGAGTGGATAGCACGCGCACGTCCCAACAACCTTCCAGCAAGTCCTGCTCCCGTAACGGAGAACAGCGTGGTAGGTCCGCAGGTGCGTGACACTCCCAGATGGGGTTGTGACGAGGTGAGATGGAGCACTCCAATAATGCGACAATTAGCGGCACACCTTGAGGCTCAATATTGATGTATCGACGTCTTACAACGCTCGCAGTCTCGTTTCGTCGACGCTGATCTTCCGCAGCGGGTACCACGCAATGCCTTTGTTCAAGGACGAGAGAATGCTAGTGCAATTAGTTTCCGAGTTAGTGCCCTACGGTGACCCCCGCAGCTTACCCCTCAGCTGCAGGGCATGACTTATCCGTTCATCCATCTTCTCTCCTGATCGAGGCTGGGAGGAGCAGATATCCAGATATGTAAGTGGCTTTCAGGCAACACAACGTCCTTCGGCGATTTGTATCTGCCGCTTCTTCTGAGGCACTGTTCTAGACGCGACATAAAGATGTGCTACTCGTGGTTGCTGCGTAAAGTGAGGGGTGTTGCTGAGATGCGGACGCCGGACTCGGGTCACTAACGACGCTATGATCGCATGGTGTTCAGAAATGGGATGGGAGGCGCGATCCGCGATGGGGTGGCGCACAAATGCGGACAGGTACGCTCCCGCCGCCCCCTGGGTACGGTTGCGTATGCCGAACACCTCTGGGCAACTGCAGGGCCAGGACAAGCGAGCGCATACATATGCGGTTACCGTAGTAGTGAGTGGTGGTGCAGGAACATGGGGTGCAAATGAAAGGAGATCGGCATATAGATTGCGCATGGAATGATGGGTGGTTGCGGGAAGTTCTGATCTACCTTGAGCCCGGCTCCGCCCAGGTAAGTGTTTTGTTATGGATTTGATAGACATGCATATGTCTCCCGGATTTGTTTCACCTTGGTGGTGAGCGTTATCGCACGATGTCATGGTCTTCGTCACTGTCAGAGGCTGCGATGTTCGAGTGGATGATTCGCGATGGGACGAGCTGGGCTGGCGTGTCGCCATCTCGCGCGTGCCATCCATTTCTATTGTAGGCTCTGCTCGACACTAGCTTAGATCCAGCGTTATACATGTCCCTCACCACCGCCGACATCTTTCTCTCGCGCAGTCTCTTGCCCACACCCACGCCGGCTCCGGACATGATGATGACTCGATGCAGATCTCTGAGCATTATCCCCACGCCTCGCACGCTCTCGCGCGCGCCTTCCATCGCCCCATCGCACCACCATCTTTGAGCAACAGTCCATCCGTATCATCCTCCTGCCGTCATGCTCTCACCGTGTCGCTTGCAGGTAACGTTCTTCCCGTGACCGCTCAAAACTTCAGTTTCAAGAATGGACACGTGGCGCGCGGACTTTGGGGGGATGTGCGCGGTGTGCAGGTAGGTAGTATTAAGTAAGGTTGACAAGCCAAGGTCGTACGAACCGTCAAGTGTCAGTCGGTTGTACGAGAGCCGGAGGGTGAAAGGTCGGAACAAGATTGCGAAGCTTGACGAGTTGCAACTGTCAAACCCCCCAGATTGCCGGGGTAACTGCTGACCTGCATCAGGAGTCGACGGGGCTGCGCTGCGTTGGCAGTGAGGTGAGACTGGGGACCTTGAGCTTGAGGACCGAGGTGCAGCCTGGGCTGGGCTGTACTCTAATTTCCGACCTGTGAAAATGCACGACAAGCTCACGAGCAGAGACACTTACGGAAGGCATATCCGTCTTCCGGATTGCATTCCGAAGCCCAAACTCTAACGAAGGAATGAAGTATTATCTGGTGGAGGACGGTGCAATATAGCGCCTCTGCTACATCGCCGGGCATTGGAAAACATGTCGTCTGAAAACGGGACGCTATGGAGCTGCAACCCTATTGTTCTGGACACGACAGCCAAGCGCGGCGAGTGGCAAGCACCAGCGACCAGTGACCAGTCGCGGCCCGACAGTCGGCGATCTCACTATTCAGTTCAAGGAGCGGAGAGGGGTGTTGCGTCTAGCGCGGCGTGATACTGTGATAATACAACATGGGGTCTGGGACGGTTCAAGTGAGTGATTGGTGCATGTTTTGGGTGCGTTAATAATACAACATGTGGTCTGGGACGGTTCAAGTGGTGCATGTTTTGGGTGCGTTTAGTATATTAGCGGACATAATGACAACACACACCCACTTGGCGGCGTAGGCACGGGGTGGGTGGCGGAGTAGAGCTGGTATGCAGTTCGCTGACGGTTGCGACCGGTGTGGCACTCGCACTGGTGCGGGCGACAGGCAGAGGCCCATATGATGATCGCACTTCCCGACAGCAACAGTTCCGCCGGGGCGAACTGCCGCTAGGGGCCTAGAGTTGCTGAGGTCGGTGGTTGAACACTGTCTGACATTCGGATGCCGGTATAGCACTTCTGGGGGAACGCGCAGCAAGAAAAAATTGGAGCGGCTGATGGCGACGTCCTCTTTCTGTTTCTGTTTTCTATCTCGGATGGTCACTAGCACTGTCAGCAAAGGAAGAGAGCGCCGGGAACCTGGCATTTGGGTGGGAGGAGGTGAGGAGGGACAAGGCTAAGTGAAGCGGACGCGGACGCCCACCCATCGAGTCCGGTCCGTGGTCGATGGTCGTTGGCAGTCGTCCCAGATCTCGACAGTCAGTTTGAACTTAGTTAGCACAAACCTACTCACTTTCTGAGCAACATCCGACCTCGGCTCGCACGTTGGCTGCCATGCGCGCACAAGGTTGCTGCCCTATTAGACGAACGATGGCTGAGATTGATAGACGCTGCCCTGACTTCCGTCCCTATCGTTCTCGTTTCACAATGAATGCAAACGACGACAACATGGCAAACAGCGGACGAAGACGGGAGGAAAGGGACGTGCACTTGTACGAATCTGGAACAGCAGATGGTTGGGCGTGCGGCGGCGATGTGAGATTCAGATGGTATGTATGCGGCGTGACGACAAAAAATGGCGATGCTGAATGCGAATTGGAATCTGCGGGACAACTACAATGCACGGTTGGATGATGCGAGACGTGACGTGACTGATGAGAGTGAACAAAATGCTGGTGGTGGTACGTACGGTAATGCTATGCGGTAATAATAAGCGATATGTTCTGCTATGGAGTCCGTGTTCGCGCCAGAGTTCTAAACCTATGTATGCTGTACTATTATAACGACACTCAAACGATGATGATTAAGCCTGCCGCCCGCGGGCCCTGAAATAATGCGGGCCCAGGTCTGGCGTCTTGGTAGAGTAGAACTGCACCCCGGATGGGCCTGCGTTCGCAAACGTTGCAGAAGGGATCGTTGATGTGTGCTGAGACAGCTGCTCGACAAGGATCGGAGGAAGCTGCGTCGTCTCTGTCGCCAGTGTGCCAGTGCTGGTCTGCCACCCTTGCGACACCTGTGAGAAAGGTGGCAGTACATGCTGAGGCGCGGGGACGTGCAAGTGGGCTTCGTACGGGCTCGTCGACGCGGACTGGATGACCATCGGTATGGTCGGCGGGTACTGGTAGATCGCGACGCTGGGTGGAGGGGGTTGGTGATACCGGAGACGGGCTTTGCGCGAGCGCCGCTCCTCCTCAGATTCCATAGGGGAGCCTGCAAGCGAATAGAAGTACAAGTGCTAAGTAGAAGTGACCGTCAGCGGTGAATGACGACAACGACAAACTGGATGACTGACCTGCGGCGCGACCGGGGGACGCTGGTCGTCCATGCGATAGGCGGAAACCAGGGTCCGGGGATACTCCTCATGGCGGACAGGCCAAACTGGGAGAGGTCCGTTGTCAACGGGAGAGGCTCCGAGAGACAACTTTGAGAAGGACTGTAGCGACTCGAGAGGGGATACCGAGCTTTCCCGCGAGTGGGCGTGTGCTGTAGGCTGAGGAATGTCGAGAGAGAGGCCCTGCATGCGCCTTGGAACCTGAGTAGGAGGCTGTTGGACAGCCGAGAACGCCGCCGAGGTGGGGGAAAAGGCGTCGGAAGCAGTGCGCTTAGAGCCCGAAGGGATCTCTGGGCGGGTGGAGGAAGAGTAGGAGACTGGGTGAGCAATTGGTTGGGGTGGTGGCGGGGGGGCGGGAGTATAATGATTAGGATAAGAAGGGTAAGGGGCCGAGTGGGAGACGGCACAGATGGAGGCGCGGCGAGGAGAAGAGGATCGGGCGCGGTGTGACGAAACACGTGACTGAGTGAGGTGGGCGTTCCTGTGACATTGCGGCCGGTGCAAGTGCGAAGAGCGGACAGGGCAGCGCGTTCTCTTCCACATCTTCGAATCCTGCTCCTTGTGGCTCACAAGGCCGGTCAGGACGCGCAGCCAACCGTTGTAGGTAGTCTTGTCGATATAAAGGTCAAAGTCGATTCCCAGCAAGAACTCGCGTTCCATGCGGTTCACCTCCGAGAGCTCGATGCCCGACACCTCAGACCATGTCTTGTTGGTGTACGTATTGCTAGGGAAGGAGAGCGGGTGAGCGACGTCGCGTGAAATGATTGATAAAGGCACGCTTACTCGTCGACAAACTTGTTGGCGAGCATGAGGGCGGCAATGGCGACGCGGTATTCGCTGCCAGCCTGACCGGAAGTGTATGGATTACGGCCCTTGAGGCTGTAGATGTAGTGGAGAGACAATACGATGACGGACTGGCTGACTTGGGTCGTCTCGAGTACTTTTTGCATGAAGCGGATAAAGGCAGGCGAGACGGAGAACTGAAGCTTGGCGGTCGAGGAATTACTGTGAGGAGAGAAAGAAGGATGTTGGGATGAGGCGAGGCGATTGCGCTTGGAAGGAGAGGCAGAGGAAGTGCTAGAGATGGTGGAGAACCAGAGGTAACAAATCATCTCACATGTCTTCTCGGCGATGAAACGGGCGGAGCGATGTGAATCGCTGCCGAACCAGTCAAGTTGATAGGAAGTGGAGAGAAAGGGATCTTCGAGTGCATCGTTCTGAGAGGAGGATGGGGACGTGTCGAGAGAGCGGGAAGGAAGGGGATTGACGACAGAAGGGAGACGATAGGAGAGAGAGTCGTACTTTGGCACGCAGTGGTCGGTAGGAGGAGGGGTGACTTGATGATGAGTGGGGTAAGGGATTGCTTGGTTGCGGGTACAAGAGGGAGAGGATATACCTGGTGAATGACGCGAGATTGACCTATCAAAGTGTGAGATGGGTGGGAGGACGGTCGGGGTGTGGTGGTGAGGAGGAACTAGGACGCGTCTTTGCGGGATGGAGGATAGCGGAGGGGTGAGGGGGGCCTCGGACTTTGTTGGCCTCCAGTCGGACCATGTGGAAACGAGTTCGAGGGGAAGGGGGAGAGCAGCAGTGGACATTGGGGAAGGTGAGGGAGAGGGAGGGAGAGACGAGTGGTGGTAATAAGGGCCATGCATAAGTATGCTATGGTGAGATTACGGTAGGGGGATGCGAAGGAAGGAGATGGAGGAATTAGAGGAGGAGGAGGAGGAGGAGAACGGTAACCGCAAATTTGAAGCGCAGGAGCAGCAATGGCACCAAGGTAAAGCTTTACCATCCCTGGCTCATCCGACAACACATTACATTACCTTACATTACAAGACGTCCTATCCTAACTTCTGTCCCTTGACAAAATCATAAACTAAACTCTGAATTCACATCCCATCTCCATCGGGATCTCTCCCAGATCCGGCATCTCACAGGGGCACTTCCCGCCCCTCCCAAGTTAGGACAGTGCTCTTTTCGCACCCCGAAAAAACCTTGGCCCATTTCCCGCCACTTCTTTTTCCCTCCTCTTCCCGGGCCTCTTCCTCCACGTACCGCCCGGCATCACGGCTGCCTTCCATCACGCAGGGATTCCCCATAGCCTTTCCCTCCATTTGACCCATATCCGGTAGGTTCTCACAGCTCACGAGGCCTTTTGGGAGCGTGCACGTCACGTTATTTGGGTCAGTGTCCCCGAAGCGGCAGGTAGCTTCTTTGATGAGTGAGTGGGAATCTGTGGAAATGGCGGAAAATGAGGGAAAATAGAGTATCTTTGGCTGATGGAGGACGATCTTGGTAGTTGTGTGGGTGACAGAAGGGGAGAGAGAGACGCTGGTTCGCCGTGCAAAGCCACTCATCCATCCAGCTCAACATTATTGTTTGGCATTGGCAACGATGGCTTTGCAGTATCCCGTATACCTACAGCCAGAGCCGACCGCAAGCTTCGAACCGACCGTCACCACCTCGCCTTGTCTCACACAAGTCTCACCGCCAAAATAAACCTTGCCAGCCGTTCCCCCTCTCCAGCAGCGTGTCTCACTGGTCCCCCACTATTAGCTTCACGATCAATTCTCCGCTGCGCCACTCAGAGTGTGCTGGTTATGTACGCCAGCGACTGTCGCCAAATTAGCGCGGTTTGTTAGCCTGTCTATTAGCACGCGCTCCCAGTAAATACTTGCGAGTGGTAGTGATAGCCTCATGGTGACATGGCCCCTTTCGGCCTCGTCCGTCTCTTGTGGTCGCACAATCGGATATTGAGACATGTCCTCACATGGGTTATCTTGCTGGGTTATCTGCAGCGGATGCAGTTATCGTATGTGGGCAACAGATAGATCTCCCACTCACGAATAACATGATAATATCCATAAGTATTGTCAGATGGGATACTTGTCTCGCCTCACACAGTCTCCCTCCCCTACACGGCTTCCACCGCCCATATCATCATCTCCCCTTTCTGATCTCAACACCACATCATTATGTCTCCTAACTTCTTCCCTTCCTTTGTCCTACCCGCCCATCATGCCCACAGGCAGTATCATATCTCTTTCACAATTTCCACTTCATTATCTCCAGTCCGGTGTCCGAGCCACCCTTCATCGATTCATCCCTCATCAAATATTGATTCGCCAGCTCTGAGTGGCGAATGCCACCACCTCATACTCCGCGGTTCAAGTCTTCTCACATGCTTTATGCTGGCAGACCGATTCTTGACTATATCTCCCCTTCGTGCCTTGTTTGTTCCGCATACCGAAATGAACTCCCAGGGCGTCTCTCCAGACAGCAAGCGGACGCTGGCACACAAGTAACACGACAACATCCGCGGGCCTGGTTCCGAGCATGTTTTGATATTCAATCTCAGCAGGTCATCCCTACCTAACCCGGTATCCTCTGTTCGTACATACATGCACCTGATGACAAATCTCCCCTCCCACACGCTCCCAGCCCTCTGTAAATTCTGCTTTCTGTAACCTTGTTCGCTGCGAAACGTATGCAAGAACCGATCGATTTTGTTCGAATCATTGTGTCAGGTCCACTATGCAACCTCCGCCCACCTTCTGTGTACATGGCCAGAGAGTCCAACGGCTGCAAGCCAGACTCTTTACATTCCCTGGATGAGATCAGAGACGGATGCGAGCGATGCCACTCTCGGTGCGATTGCCGTGTCGTTGGCGGCGACACGCACACCGCAAATTTCGAACCTCGCCTCGTGCATGCTCTTGACACAGCGGTGAAGCCGTCTTCCGAATTAATTCCAAGCTTCAAAGCTTCAAGCTTCGAGCGGCATCTCGCGTGTGCATCCCCAACTGCCAATCCGTCTTTGATCACCCAGCTCGGTCAATCAACGCGGCGACCTGCGTGTGAGTAGTGCGCGCCGTACCCTTATAGCGCTGTCCATCTAACTCCCAGTCAACAACGTTCAACGGTCCCAGTCAGCGGCCAGGCCGCCATGTATTTCGGTGACAGCGGGGAAATCCAAACATTATATACATCACCACACACTTATCGCCCGGTAACCCGGTAACTTGTCAACCGTACATACATAGCTTAATCTAAACATTGCGCCGATGCTCGTCTCGTCTCTGCGCCTCCGATCTCTCTGATCACACACCGGCATGCAACTTGTTCCTGATATGCGAAGACGAGGTGAGCAGTACTCTATACCAAGCTCGCATGGAATGTCCTCGAATGATGCATGGAACTGGTTGCTGTTGATCCCATCCAAATTCGGAGGTGCTCATTGTTTTGTTTATCCCCAATATTCTCTTTAGGGCTTGGTTCCGCCCAAGCATATGACTCTCTGAGCATCGGGAATAGTAGGTGTACGTACATTAACGGCTCTCCGCTTGCACTCCCTGGCTAGGGCCGTCTCTCGGTGTCTGACCATGGTGAACACCAACACAGATCAGTAGTCATGCCCCCCCAGTCCACGCCAGAATGAATCGAACTCTGTCCAGAGGCGGCCGCATGCACACACTAGCACCGGCGTGTACCGCAGAGGGACGTTCATCTGCTTCTTCCGCAACCGGCGCCGACACACTTGCGCCCGCCGCTCGCCGCACGAGAGCTTCCATCTTCGAGACGCTTTGCGGGTCTCGAGACGCTTGCGGGTCTCCAGGCGCTCCTAAGACGGGGCGCACGTCCAACTTTGTGTTTCCGAGTTTAAGCATCCGAGACTGAAGACAGGGGGATCGCGCCGTTAGCGGCGCACGTTATGGCACGTAAGTTCTCTCTTACATCTTGTGGGTTTTCGCCGTCAGTGCATATCAGTACGTGGCACTACGTGCTCGAAGGCGCTTCGATTGAGCGTCCAACGTTAACATCTCCAGGGTCGCACGGCGTTCGTTGGTTGCGTACGTGCCAACGAGAGCATTATAGTCCTTGCTGCGGCCTGAGGGCTTGAGCGCTGAGACCTGAGGAGACTGCCGGTGGTTTGGTGACGTGGGGAACGGATGGAACGCATAATAAGGTCTGGTCATCATGATGTGCAAGTCGAATGACCCGCGAGCGGCGCTGCGGCTACATGCAGAAGTTAATAGTGAATTGCAAACCATGGTTATCCGGATGTCCGTATCGCCACGGCAGAAGCCACCGAGGGAAGGGTGTCTACTGATACTACAGGGATGCGACCACAGTTCCGGTCACTGCCCCTTGGACAGACACATCATGGTCGAACGTTTGCTCGCACATTCTGGACTGGCAGCCTGGATCCAGGCTCCCGCATGGCATCGCGCCGAGAGCGCACCATTCTGTGCACAGATGAGGTTCGCATTTCGCGGCTCGTGCAGTGTGCATCGCTTGCAGAACTCGTCGTATACATAGAAGAAGTGAGAGAGTGCTATGGAGTCCAGGCAACTTGCGAGAATCGTCGGTGCGCGCGCCGCTTCCCATGTCGCATGCGGCGCGGTAGGTACCACGTCAGGGTGGTGAGAGAGCATCATGGGACATGCGCTCGGAGGCTGTAGGCGGGAAAGCGGGAGAGAGGTGAAGCAAGCGAGAAAGACTCCGGCGGGGCCGTCTATTCGTGCGGGGCGAGGCGCGTGGGCTGCGGCGAGCATTCGAGGAGCGGCCGGATGATGTGCGCATTTGGCTGGGAATCTGCAAGGCGTGGGGGTGGCTGGCTGCTTTGCCGGCACGCGGAAGGTGGCAGACTCTGGATCCGAAGGCGAGAGTGGTGGTGCCATTGATGTTCACCCGCCGAGTTGGCTTCAGACTTGTGGATTGGTAAGACGGGGGTGTGCAGACGGTGTCAATGGAGGAGTTTGATACAGAACCTGGCCGCGTGTGAGACAACGGTTGGACGGGAGGGGGAAGGGGCGCTCCGTCGGACAGTGGATGCCTAAGATCATTACGGAAGTGACCGAATGCGGCATGTGCTGTCTACAAGGAATGGGACGGATCTCATGAAGGAAAGGGAGAGGGAGCTGGAGAGGCGAGGACGAGGTCTGTGCCGGAGCGTCTGGAGGCGTGTAAGTTAAAGATGGAGCGTAAGTATATCGCAACGCGGGTGGCGGATAGGCGAGGATGGAATTAAAGATCGGAGGAGTGACCCGCGCTCCGCTGAGACGAAGTACGTATGTATCCTGCAATATTGCGACTGGGGCGGCACTTGTATTAGGAATGGCAAGTGACAGGCCGGGTAGATTGGGGTGAAACAGTGGCAATTGGCATGCCGGTGGAAACGGTGACGGAAAGTTATTTGGGAGATATACAGGGAGGAGACGGGGGCCTGAACGGTTCGTTGGCGGTATGTAGCAGATCTGATATGGTTGTGTGTATGAGGTGAGCCTCGGGCAGGGAAGCGAGCGCGCGGAGACGGTTTAGTGTATATGTTGGTTGGAATCAGGAGCATAAAGCTGTAGAAGGTGCATGAAAGGCGGGTAAGGTTAAGGTGCGGCTGATGAGTAATTAGTCGTATGACAAACGATGCACAGGATGGCAGTCAGATGGTGAAAGCGAAGCCTGAGGTGGCCTCCGAGTTACGAGTCAAGTCGATATGATGATGGCTGGACAAGTGGTAGTCATATTACGGGGAGGTCAGTTGGGCGGCGATAGACAGCACTAGAAGACCAATGACTTGTATGGATGTTGACAAAGTAATCGATACCTTCAAGTATTATGTAATAAACGATATTAGTCGCCAGCAGCTCCGGAGACGGAGACGATCTCGCCCAAAGGTAGCCTAATATGCGCGCGGTCTCATTTGCCTGGTTGGGCTTGGATATGGTCTGAATCTCAGATCTGGATGGCAGTCCGGGTGCCTTGTGAGTATGGCAGTGGCCGATTGGAACCCGAAAGTGTCCATATTGGGTGATTAGATGACCTCATAATGGGCGTCCTGATTATTTGCTCACTCGATATCCTTTGTTCGTGTTGCCCAAGATTTTGGTAGCGTGACGATATCCATTGATATAAAAACTAATAGATTATGAACTTATCCTCCTCGTATCACTTAACGGCAGTACCCGCCCAATATTGTTTTTCAATATTGATATATGATATCCCACATGATTCAGAACGAAGGTATTAGATCCATGGTCCCAAGCCGGGTGCAAACTTGGACATGTTTGGCACACGTATGTAGCGATCACTTCCACCGACAACATGCTTTGCACCACAACTGCGCAGACTAGCTTGCCTCCGTAAGGACTACTGTAATTCCAGACCAAGTAAGTATTCCCGCTGAAACCAGGACTCAAGCTCTACTTTGCATTCAATCTCCGGTGCAAGGCCCGTCCGATCCTCCTTGGGACGCTTCCGGTCAATTCACTTACTCGTAGCTTTTGGCGACCAGTCGCCCACTGGCTTCAGTCAACGTTCGCGTGTGCAGATAAACACTTCATCAGTTACCATATGTACGCTATAACGCTCCTCAGCGTTGCAACGTCAATTCGCATGTACTACCGCTCGAGGTCGAGGACCATCCTTCCCCGACCCTCCTCATCTCCTACCAGATAGCATCGATCAGCCTCGTCGGCCTTAAAGCGTACGTTCCCTCCGTAGACCTCCTTTTCCATCTTCCCTCTACAATCAACCCTTTCTCACTTGCCGGTTCATTCCTCAGTCGAAGGTGCTTGCTGTAATTAGTGGGTGTAGAGGCCGTTACGCCTGTCAAGCTTCAAGGATAGATCCCCACACCTGGACACATCCCAAGAAGGTGATGTACTGTATTACCTCCTCGCTCATCCACGACGACCCTGCCTTTCGGCAGATCTGAACCCTAGAACTTGAGCTCTCGATTCCTGCAATCCCCGCCGTGTTCGCCCATTGAACGTCCGCTCTCAGGAAGCCACAGAGCGCCATACTCACGTCCGAAACTCGCCGCACGCACCTTCTGAGAATCGAGTGACAGACATAGCCCATTCCGTTCACAAGCCGCCCAAAAGTAGTGCCTTGCTTCTGTGACCGGTCCCTCATATGGAGGCCCACGACAGGCAATGATGAGGGCAGCCTGGGCAGAGCACGACAGAGACAGATGTCCGCTGCGGCGAGAATCCGCAGGTGTCGCCGAGGTGCGGCTCGTGTCCAGTGTGCTTGCGTGAATGATGGGACTTTAAGAGGATACATTCGCGTGCGCAGATGAAGCCTCAGAAGCGTCGTCCTGGGCGACCCAAGCCTTACCAGATGCTGCCTCCAGCCGCTTGCTCTCCAAATGCGAGAGATAACCAGCGGTCCAAATACGGACCTTCGAACCCGTGGAAGCCACACCACCTGCGCGGCCGGGCTGGGAGCCGAAGCAACGAACAGGGCTGACAGCCAACCGCTTGAACACTGTTGTCCCCTACATGGTCCAGTGAGAAACCGGTCAACGTGCGTGTCTTTGGGACACGTGTTGCAGCGCGTTAATATGCGACATTGGGGACGATAGTGCATACAGGGTTCCTAAGTACACGTATACAGGTTCGTCCCCGTCTGGATTCTTGACATACACTCACGGCATTCGAATGGCGTGCAGTCCGCTTTTGACGTACCTTGTTCGGGCTGCGGTCGTACAAGACGCGACCGCCGAGGCAGTCCCAGGAGGACAATTGGGGTTCGCGTGGCGCCGGGAACGGTAGTACTCTGGAGAATACCGTTGTCTGTCCTCGACAATCGAGAACGACAGCTGGGAACGGCTGCCTCACACTGAGGGGTGCCCTTGTGATGTCGGCGGCGATTGGATGATACGGAAAGCCTCGGAGGATGCGAACTCGACGAACTCGCGCAGCAGAAAATCTGTTAGAACTTGGTTGGATTCCGAAGGCCTCGCGGAGATGGTTGGGAAGACAAGCACAGTCGTTTCGAGCCTAGTGCTCACTCCGTTTCTGCATTGTCCATATATTGTGGTCCTTTTCGGGGAGAGTTGGGCGAGTGCGGAAATCGTTGTTCTTCTCTTCCTTGGAGACAGCGGTGTAACACGAGTCTGGCAAACCACCAAGGTTTGGTTGACATTCTGAGAGAAGAATGAATGACGACGGGCAATGCATGTCAGTTCATAAAGCTACCACTCCCAAGCCCTGGCACATGATGGAGGCGAGTCTAAGAGGCTGAACGGTCGGCAGATGGCTCCAGATGAAGCGCGATAAATTCCTCGGGTCAAGCCTGAGCCGTCTACATTGGGGGGCTGTGACTGGGTGTCAGCGTCACGCTGTGTCACGCAGTGACTGGGTCGTCGACGTCGTCCAGTGGTGCTCGCCATCATTAGTCTCGACGTCGACGCCGAAAGGCTCCCAGTCTCCTCCGCCCCATTCTCCTCCATCTACCCCCTCCTCGTCTCGTCCTTGGCACTGCTTACGGCTCTTTCTACGCTCCCTTGACCAGTCTCTCCTTCTCCTGCCATGGGGATCAAGTTTGGTTCCTTCGACGACATCTGCCAGACCGCCGCCCTCGTCATCTGCCCTCTCATCGGCTCCGACCAAGGCATTGAGCCATCATGCTATAGCAGAAATGTGGAGATATCTGGCACGCTCATCTTCCAGCCTTGTAAGTCTCGCTTTTCCCCCCTCAAGCTGAGCCCTATCTATGGTTTTCGCCTGCGTCGCCTCATT
The DNA here is from genome assembly GCA_000743315.1 of Lignosus rhinocerotis TM02. Lineage (NCBI taxonomy): Eukaryota > Fungi > Basidiomycota > Agaricomycetes > Polyporales > Polyporaceae > Lignosus > Lignosus rhinocerus. Next base: position 193,168 of record KN049984.1, read on the forward strand.
CCGCTGTTCTTACGATCCATCCTTTCAGTTGAGCCCTATGGTTTTCGCCTCCGTCGCCTCATTCCGCTATTCTTACGATCCATCCTTTCAGCAACGTGTTTCGTCCACATCGTCGCGATATTCATGACTGGTATTATGATCTTCCACATTCGGAGCAAGTATACTGCTGTCGGTGCGTCCATTGTGTCCCTATGACCTTCGGCCAAGTCTCATGATGTCCACGATGTCTTCTCGCCTCCAGGTCGCAAGGAGATCCTGATGTTCTTTTATCTCTACGCAATCATTGAGCTTCTTGCCATCTTTCTCGACTCCGGCATCATCCCAACCTCGAATGTCAGCTATCCAGTGCGTATGACTTTGTCTGGTATTCTCCATTCTTCGCACATCCAACTCGCAATGCTCGCAGTGGTTCGCAGCAATATACACAGGCCTTGTCGCAGGTGCATACACGTGTCTACTCATCAACGGCTTCGTGGGCTTCCAGTTTGCTGAAGATGGTACTCCGCTGTCGCTATGGGTGAGTGCTTCATAGTGTCAACATGCACCTTCGTGCGTAATGGCCAACACAACAAACACCATAGCTTCTGCGGATATCTACGTTCGTCCTTTTTGGCCTTTCTTTCTTCATCGCCATCGCCACCTTCAAGAAGATCGCAGGTTTTGACTACGCGAAGCCAATTGGACTGTGGATCATCTACATCCTCTGGCCTGTCGTTTGCGCCGTCATCTATATCGTCTCGCAACTCATCCTCGTCTTCCGCACACTAGAGGACCGGTGGCCAATCGGTGACATTGTGTTTGGGACGGCCTTCTTCACTGTTGCGCAGGTCATCCTCTTCGCGTTCTCGGTAACCATCTGCGACGCTATCAAGCACTACATCGACGGCTTGTTCTTCTTCACGCTTTGCATGCTTCTAAGTGTTATGATGGTCTACAAGTACTGGGACAGCATCACGGTGCGTTGCGTCTCTCTGGCCCTCTTCGTGAGCCCGGCATATTGACTTGGTTGCTCAGCGCGAGGATCTTGAGTTCTCAGTCGGGTCCAAGGCCACGGTGTGGGAAGTCAAAGATCCGCTCCTGGCCGGCGGCGCAGACTATGGCGACGAAGACTCTGCAAGCAATTACACGCATGGTGGGCCGCCGGCGAGTCTGGTCGGTGGCGTGAGCGGGAAGCAGCTATACCAGAACGGCTCCGGTGGTGGACGGGCGTACCCTCCTCCAATGGACCGGTTCTAGGAGCAAGACGGGTGGTGGAGATGAGTGAACTGTTGACGCGACGCTTGGATGGACACCGAGTAGATATGGATGGACATGACTCTTTCTCAATACCGTACAGCTGTAGCCAAGTTACACAACAATTCGTCTCGTTACACTCAATGTGCATCCAGGCCTCAGCATGTTCGTTTTAAATTAAACTGAAGTGATGAAGTGAAATAGTTCACCACAACAGTGCGTACGATAATCACACAAACCAAACTTCACAAAATCATAGCCGTGGAATGCAGGCCGACAAAACAACGGTATGGCATATGGGACGTGGATGTTGATTCTACATTACATACACAGAGGATGCTACGAGTGTTACTTCTCATTCTGTCCAGGTTCTGACAGATGCTCGAAAGCGAGAAGGGTTTTCCAAAAATTGCTGAAAGCCGAAGCTGACAGACGTGTTCGGATGTGTAATTTGCAATCAGCAAAAGACTGTGCCTCGGTAAAGACCTCACTGGCGACAGTACGTGCCCGAGCACAAGAATGAGGAACGCCAGAAGCTGCCATAGGTCTCTATATACACTGTGGTGTTCAGGGCAGGCTGCTCTAGTATGTTCAGCGCTTGTGGCCTTCCCAGGGCGCCAGACCTCTGACAAGCGCATAAACACAACAGCGCTAATGTGGTGTTTGTCCACTTTTTTGGAGACGAAGACGGCGAGCTGGGGGCCTCGACTTCGGCTGGCGACAGTTGACCGGTTGGTACTGTTTGAACATCGAGACATGCGAGACCGTTGCTACTTATCATGTATCCTCACTGTGTCACTAGCACGTCACATCAGACTCATCTGTGAACCGGTGTATATTGCACGGTACCCAATTGCCGCTAATTGCCGTTGGGATTGTGTGCGCTACGTAGTAAAGCAGGAACTAACTTTGCATCGGGTGGAAGAACATATTGCGGGTTTAATTCTCCCCTTGGGGTGCGGATGTCATTGACATTTGATGGACGTGGCGAACGGATGATAGAGTGTCACTCCACAGTAACTATGTCATGTAAGCTTGTGGGCAGTCACGGATCTATGAGATTGCTGCAAGTGATAGTGAAGAGGTATACTTATCTACAACACACCAATACGATGATGAAATCTATTCATACCAACCATCATACCGCTATCCCCACAACCCGACTTGTAAATGAATCAGGCTCTGGAGCGTCACCCGTCGTCGTGTTCCACGCCGGGCCAGGAGGTACTTGCCAGTCACCATGGCATGCCCAGTTCCAGTCCGTCTTGGCGATGATCTCACGCTGCGCCGCAACGAACGTGGGTATGGGGCACTTGCCGTCCTTGTCCTCGGGGCAACCACGAATGCCAGTGAGGGGTGCTACACCGTCGTTGATGATGACCCGGATTTGTGGGTCAGGGAGAGACTCGCAAGACAAAACTGCACAGCGTGCGTCAACATCAAGTCAACGGGGAAACAAACAGAGGAGCCCACGTTGGAATTGGACGTTCGTTGCGAAGGGTGCCAGATGTGACGACTTGAACGCGCGGTGCTCGGGTATGTGGTCGGCCGGCAGAGGACCGCCCTCGGCGAAGTTGGACAAGTTCAGTGCGGTGATGACTGCAGGACGTGAGTGATAGCCTTAGTCAAAGGGAAGATGGCAGCTTACCGTTGAGTACGACGACTTCGTGGGTGGCATCGACGTAAAGGCTCTGGCCCAATGGGAAAGTCATCGGGTTATCATCGAGTGTTGCGTTTGTCGACGAGTTGTGGATAGCTATGGGCGTATGGGTTAGGCGTGCGACCAGCTCCTGAACATATCCGATGCCCTGCACCCGAGCCACCGGTGAGCCATACGCGGAACCGTACCAGAAGAACAGGTCCATCCTACAACGATGTGAGGAGAACGCCAGGATGAATAGTGCACTGCCACATACGCGTAGTTGAACCCTTTCCACTCTTCCTCGGTGAACAGCTCGCAGAATTTCGAGTAGCCTATTGCGACCGTCTGGAGACAGGGTGAGATCTGGCTGACTTGCAGAAGTGGTGCCGCATACCTCGTACGCGCACATCTGTTGGAGCGTGTAGACATCCTCAATCGTCAGCTCATATCCGTGCATCTGTGGACGGAGACGGTCTAATGCATTCTTGAGGTAGATTGATGCCCACTCCCGCACGTAGGTGATACCACGGTCGGATTTGGATCGATCATTGGCGTTGGGGCAAGTCTTATATGGGGCGAGGGTATTGTTGAAGCCGTGTGCCTCGATTGTAATACTCTGCTGATACTGGCCGTCGAAAGGATGTCCGAAGAAGCCGAGGGCGAAGTTGAGAGCAGAGGCGAGCATACGGTCCTGAGACTCGGTGCGGAAGACAGGAATAGTGTTGGACTCGGTGAAGTTCTGGAGTAGGAAGCCATACTTCATGCGCATGGACACGCCAAGATCAACTACGAAAAGTGAGTGGTAGACATGATGCAATTGGGATAGATGACATACAGAGTTGCTGGCGGCCGAAGGGAGTCAAAATCTCCTCGCCAAGCTTGTACGTCCTGGATGATGAAGATGTTGATGGAAGTCTCAATACTACGCTGTGTGACTTACCAATCGTTCATGAATTCAAGCTGACCAGAAGCATTCCAACCTTGGGCGTTTTTGTGCAGACGAGCAGAGAGGTTGGCGGGGCCGCCATAGGCAGCCCATTCGGTAGGGTAGCGAGCGCCGTGGCGGTGGAGGAGATGAAGGCCAGTAACACGACATGTCTTTGGAGCTTCGGGACCGGAATTGACACCAAAGGAGCCGCGCTCGACGCTGAACCAGGGGGAAAGGTTTCCCCAGTGTTTGAAGATGTCGAAGGGAGGCTTGGAGTCTTGTTTAGAGGAATTCTTGTCAAGTGCTAGGGGTGAGAGAAGGTGGGGTGCACCAGTGTGCAATGGGTAGGAAGGGGCTGTGGCAACGAGGGCAGCTTCGGCACCGGTGGGAGTGGGACCAGGATAGCCGACGTTGGTTGGGAAGAGAGAAGGGAAGACGTTAGTAGGGGAGAGTGGAGGGAAGTTGTGAACTTGAGTCGAACCAGCGTCGGGAGAAGCGTGGATTCCGAGGACAGGAGAGGGGGGATTAGAGGAGGAGGAGAAGAAAGGGATGGAGTAGTGAGAGCAGAGCAAGAGCCCAGCGAGGACGGCGGAGAGGATGCCGGCGACGTAGGCTAGAAGTATATGTCGGACGCGGAATGTACGTATACGAGGGGATGAGTGCGCTGGAGGAGGAGGAGGAGGAGGCTCATCATGGTCCTGGGAGAGAAGAGCCTGAGACTCTGGATCAACAGACTCCTTGTACGCGGCAGGCATCGCTCTCGGTGGGTCCGTCCTCGTCCTCGTCCTCGTACTCGTCGTTGTTGTCGTTGTCGGCGTTATTGAAGCTATCAACTGTACTCGGTGAGACGCTGAGTGTCCTCAAGTCGGGGAGCCCGGTCCGATGGATGGGCTGGATGGCTGGACTTGCCAGGATGTTTATGTGAGAGGTGCGCGCAAGTTCAAGTACGGTTCATGTTCGTCGTCGTCGACTCGGAGGTCAAGAAAGCTTGAGCACATCACACTGAGCCGGGCTATCCCTGCATGCTAAAGCCTCGACTTCAGCGTAGACAATACAGGTCAACTCAGCCCACACGAAACCAGCTCGGATATGGCGACGTAGGCTAGAAGTATATGTCGGACGCGGAATGTACGTATACGAGGGGATGAGTGCGCTGGAGGAGGAGGAGGAGGAGGCTCATCATGGTCCTGGGAGAGAAGAGCCTGAGACTCTGGATCAACAGACTCCTTGTACGCGGCAGGCATCGCTCTCGGTGGGTCCGTCCTCGTCCTCGTCCTCGTACTCGTCGTTGTTGTCGTTGTCGGCGTTATTGAAGCTATCAACTGTACTCGGTGAGACGCTGAGTGTCCTCAAGTCGGGGAGCCCGGTCCGATGGATGGGCTGGATGGCTGGACTTGCCAGGATGTGTATGTGAGAGTTTCGCGCAAGTTCAAGTACGGTTCATGTTCGTCGTCGTCGACTCGGAGGTCAAGAAAGCTTGAGCACATCACACTGAGCCGGGCTATCCCTGCATGCTAAAGCCTCGACTTCAGCGTAGACAACACAGGTCAACTCAGCCCACACGAAACCAGCTCGGATATACATACAACTACTTATCACGTCAACTGACCATCCACTCGACGTATCTACTGCCCACATTCCTCGATGACCACCTTGCTGCGTTTCGCACCTTCGCCCACTGGCGCACTTCACCTTGGTGGTCTCCGCACCGCGCTTTACAATTACCTTTACGCAAAGAAGACGGGCGGAAAATGGATTCTCAGGATAGAGGACACTGACAGAGTATGTCCATCCTCCACACCTCCATCCTCCACAGCTCTGCTTATTGACTACCCAGTCGCGTGCGGTTCCTGGCGCTGTAGATGGCATTCGCGCTGCTTTGGAATGGGCTGGTCTCGACTATGATTATGGTCAGTGACACTCGCCTATCTTCTTCTCCTACCCTCACCCTTCTCCCATAGGTCCGGGCAGACATGGCCCTCATGCGCCGTACTTCCAGGTCAGTGCGCTACATCCTTCCTGCTCACCGTCTCATTTGTCTCTTCCAGTCAGAACGTCTCGACCTCTACCACTCATATGCGAACAAGTTGCTCGACGTACGTCTCATTCCTCACTCACCCGACTTCCACTCACTACTGAGTATCTATGAACATAGTCTGGTCACGCGTACCGCTGCTTCTGCTCCCCCGACAAGCTCGCCGCCACTCGCGAGAAACTCGCCCGTACAGGCTCAAATTCAACCTATGACAAGACCTGCCTTCACCTGGCTGACGAAGAGGTCGCGAGGAGGGTACGTGCAGGCGAGAAATACATCGTCAGGCTCAACGTGAGTGGAAGTACTGTGGCCTCTGTAAAGTTTCCGACCCGTATCTTCTCCCAACTCAAGGATGGCAGACTCCCCGTTCGCCCACCCGGCTATGACCTAGTGTTCAAAAACCTCAAGGATGCGCATGCCTCTCTTCCTACCGACCCCGTCCTCCTCAAATCAGATTCCTTCCCAACATACCATCTCGCCTCTGTGATAGATGACTATGAGATGGGAGTCACTCACGTAGTACGAGGCGAGGTCAGTCCGCAACTCTTGCGTAATCCCACCTTCTCTACCATTCTATCTTACGCTCCTCGTGTAGGAATGGCTTCCCTCATTGCCCCTTCACCTCGACCTTTACGCGGCCTTGTCCCTTCCTACTCCACAATTTGCCCATCTGCCCATTCTTCTCAATGCAGACGGCTCGAAGATGTCCAAAAGAAAAGGTGACGTTCAGGTTATGGACTACGCAGTATGTGTCGTTCCCTCCCGAATTGATGTTCTGCTCACGCGTTTAAGAAACGTGGATGGGAACCCAAAGCCATCCTGAACTGGCTTGCTTTGGCTGGTTGGGGTGTGCAACACAACACTTCTGGGTCACCATTACCCACGAATGGCTCATCAAATCAAGCACCGGATAGCACGACCATCATGTCCATAGAAGAAATGATTGACAGTGTATGTCTTGCTGACAGTTCGAACCTGAGATTTCATACAAAGGCACTCCCAGTTCGATTTCAATGTGATCACACACCGTCGTTCAGTGCTCGATCCTGTCAAGTTAGAGTATGTCAACAAACACCATCTTATGCAGCGCATGTCGAGTCCAGGTGGCCTTCGCAAGCTCGCCGAACGAGCACAGCCGTTCGTCAAAGAGACATATCCAGACAGGTATGTTTCATAGGTTTCAAGAGCGTTCAAATCAATATAAATCAAACTGTCCAGCCCTCACGCATCACTAGCATACCTCGAGCAAGTCATATCAGTACTGCAGGTGAGTCTCACTTGATCCCATCAGGACTGTAGACTATTGATCCATACGATATAGGGTCGAACAACCAAAATAAGTGACATTCCGAGTTTGGCCCCATCTTTCTTCATCGAGCCGGACTACTCGTCTGCAGAAGCACAGATGATGAAGCAGTCACTCTCTGCTGAGCACTATAGTACGACGTTCGATCTCCTTCTCGACGTGTGTGGCTGAGATTCTTCTAGACCAGGTAGTCCATAGCTTGACCTCACGATTACAAAACACAATGCCCAAATGGGACGTCGCCACGCTCTCAAAAACGCTCCAAGACGAGAACGTGCGGATGTCATTGAAGCAGAAAGAATACATGACGATTCTTCGGCATGCATTAACCGGCATCAAGGTGCGCTAGTCTAGGACTTATCGCTTCGATCACACCTATACCAACTCCAATGACTTGTAGACTGGTCCCAGCGTCGCAGACGTGTTGTATGTTATAGGCCCCGAACGCAGCATCACACGGTTGCAGGCGTTGGTAGCATGAGTGTATGATGTCGCACGGCATCACGGCGAGGAAGATTTTATCGTACAGAGAGGTACTAGGATACATTGAATTGCTGCATTCTAACTCGGAACGTGGTCATGCAATTGTCCGGTCCTCAGAGTCCATCACAATGTTTCCCAACCACCGTTATCCACCGTACCCTCTAGCCGTCGTGCTATCAGGGTTGGAATACCGTGATTGAGCCAAATCTTATGCACCTCTTCCCATCGTGCGTGGTGGAGGTACTGCCTGCGCCCCCGCCTGTATCTCGAAATGAGCCCCAGGGGTAGTCGTTACAAACAATAGTTGACATACCTCATTGATACATCCACCTCCCCATGGACATCCAGGTAGGGCGACTGGCCGAAAGCGCCGTTGTTGGCGTACAGGTACAACAGTGAACAGCGCTTAACCAAGAAGTATAGTCCGATAGGGCCAGCACAGCTGCGAAGGGTTCAGATACAGCCTTGGAACTATCATCCGTAATAACTCACTCTCGAGTATGCATGTTGCATTCGCCACGGGCCTGGTTGTCTAGATCCATACAGCAGTGACTCTGGAAGCAACATGTTGTCCCACAAAATAGACATATCGCTGCGTCTAGGGGGACCGTCTTGCATCGCGGACAAACCATCGTCTTATCTTGATCGATATAGAGGTGATCGAGGACAAGGGGAAGACGGGCGAGGCGATAGACAAGCGGATGTTCCAGCATGACCCCGCAACTCAGCTGAGAAGCAGCTTGTGAGTGGCCGTAGTGCGCGCACCACCCGGACAATGCGTTCTGGATTGTGTCATGATTTGGTAGATCTGCGAGAGGCGGAATCCCTAGGATAGTCAACAAGCGGCGATACTCGCACAGATCATTGCCAACGTCTGTGGGAGAAGGGAAAGCGTTTGGTAGTGCGGCGCGACAAAGTATGAGCGCCCGACGGAGGAAGGGGAGGGTGAAGGTGTAGAGGAGTCGTTCGATTCGCGCCTCGCCGAAGGATAGAAAAACGGCGTCGGCGGCCTGTTCGAATACAGGCGAATGTCTGACGACGGACATGAAGAACATACGAGTGTCACCGAAGATGTTCCCGTACTTGCGCGCCTCGATGGAAGGGGTTTGGCTGCTCCTACTCTTATTCAGGATGTAAACGAGTCCAACGACCGCTCGTGAGAGGTGAGCATAATATGTGAGTACAAGAACGTGCTTGAGCATGTCAGGGGCGACAGCAGCGGTCTCTACCAGGATGGTGAATGGGTCTCGGAGCAAAAGGGGGTGAGAGAAAGACGTGAACGATGTTCGACTCCATTCAGGGAGCAATCGTTTGATGATCGCTTGACGCACGGCCTCGCGGCCTTCGTCTGGTCGTCCCTTGAAATTTAGGGAGACCAATTTTGTCAGGCAAGTCAGCAAACCGCGTAGCATGCGATATTGGGAGTCCGTGATGCTGTCTGCGACAGACTTGCCCGGCATACCTTGACCTCGGAGCGCGACCTCCAATGCAGAAACCGTGTAGCCAACAAGCTCCTCAGGAAGGTACATTCCCGCACCACGCTCTCCCTGCTCTGGTTCAGTGTGCTCCCGCAAGTGTCTGGATTGCTGCGAGATGTTTTTCGCCACCACCATGACGGTGTCTACCATCTTATGTAACTCCGTGTTGTCCGGGCGATCAACGATTCGCATGTGTGACTGATATGCGGAATCCTGAGCTGTCCAGAAAACGAACTCGCCAGTGCCGGTGCGGAACTGCAAAGACTCCAGAACTGGGTCCGGTTTCGACTTCAGGATGCTTATGCCAGCAGCCCGGATCCAATCGGGGAAGGGGACGGAATTCAGCTCTGGAGGTTTAGATGCGACGACGGGAAGGATGACGTTGCCTAAACTCTTGCAGAGAGGGCAGATGTATTCTTTGCGAGGGATGCTCTCCGGGTGATTGCGCGTAGCCTGATTCCGATGACGCTGCCGGATCGACCCACTGTATACGGTGAAACAGTCAAGATGCATCATGTGGCTACAGATTGAGGCATGAAGGCCAAAGCGAGTGAATTGCGGAGGGAATGCATCAAAGTTCGTGGTGTGTACTCGCTTAGTTCTCTGGATCTCGAGGGTGGAAGGTGGGAACATGATGTCCTGAGGCGCGATCGTCACTCGATCAAGCGACTCTGGGCAGGTCAAGGCTTCGTTAGTAAATGACTGGTGCCCGTCGGGGTGTCGACGAAGCTGCCTGCTTGGTTGGATGAAACCGAGGGACCCAAATGATTTTGCGTTGTTGAGTTCCTCCTGACACACGATGCACGTCCCATACGATACAGGCCCTTCAGGAGTATCAGTCAACTCCTCATCCTCCTCGTCATCGATGTCTTCGAAGTTCACCGCGAAGCTGGCCTGCTGAGCTTTCATCTGTTGCATGATTGCCTCTTGCCTAGCCTTTGCAGCGCGCTTCTTGGCCTCATTTGGGTCTTCCACATCACTCTGGGAGGCATCCGGGACGTGACGGCGACGTTGAACTTCCCCTGGTTGGTATTGAGCAATCTGATCAAGGGCCCACCGAACGCGGGCTTTGTACATTGGGTACTTCTCGTGGTACTCAAACGTGCAGAGTACGTCCACAAGATTCTGCCCCTCCTCATAGATCTTATATACTGCGAGACCGCAGAAGACCTGCGGCCGTTCAACCGTCGCAACCATGGTGAGGTGAAGAACCTGGTCCAGAATAGCTTCTGCAGAGGGTGGAGCAGCTCCACTCGCATCGGTTATGGTGAGGATGTTGTAGATGCCGTAGAAGAAGATCTGAACGAGGACCTCGGATTCGAAAGACGAAGACAGAGTACAGAAGGGTCCCTTGGTGATGTTGAGTGATCTGGGGACAATGACCGGATCTTGACTGCCAGTCTTCTTCTTCAGGCGGTTACGCAATACAACCTCGACCTCCTCCCGCTTGTTCCGCGTGTAGTGGTAGAAGAAGGGATTGACCTCGTCGTATGCTTCGTCCTTCAACTCGTATGTCCCCAAGTCGGCCGTAGACTCCGGGGGCTTGAAGTTCGCCACTTCTTTGAGTACGTGCTCGAAGCAGACATCGTCGACCATTCGTTCTGCAACGCGCTTCACTAGGTCCGTAAATGTGCAAGGACCCACTGCAAGTGCGTGAACTATTTCTCTGCGAACTGCGATGGCTAAAGGCATCTTCGTGGCACTGGCCGTCTCCGTTAGGATCGTCACTAGGACGTAGAGGAATTCCTCTACCATCCCGGAAAGATGTGAAGTGTCGTAGGAAGGGTGAAGCGTGGCGCCAGAGAAGTATCCAAGGAGCTGGAAGCGGTCGAGCATACTGACGATGACAGTGTTTGGATCGAGTACAACCAATGCGGTTTGAAGAATGAACAGATCTTGATCATAGCAGAGTTCCCGAAGCATGAAGTCGCGATAATGCAGCAGCTGGCCCCGGATAGCGAAGCCATTCCGAACCCATAGGCCTGTGCGAATCTGAGCGATCATGGCGAGCACTGGTGAATCATTACCATGACGTTCGTGATTAATCGGTAGCATCAGGAGTAAAAGGGCACGGACCTCGCAGAGGATAATCAATAATCGTGAGCATCGCTTCTTCGCTCGCTGTTTTGAGACATACGTCCCGAAGACTGCGAAGATCCATGGCCTTTAGCGAGGATCCGTCCAGGATATCGACGTGCTTGAACAGCTCTGCTAGGAGCCACTGCAACGAATGGTGGAAACTGATAGAGCCGTCCATAACGTCGAAGCTAATTATCTTGTAAGTCGCTTCTCCGTAAACCACCTCGTGAAATTCTACTAGGGGGAACCGCGTCATATCACGCCGGTCGTCCACGACAGTGATGCACATGAGGATGTGGTGCATGACAGTGTTGATCGCGCCTACCAGCTCTTGGACGGTGGCCTTTGAGTAGGCCTCTCCATACACCTTGATGACCCGCGATAGAGACAACGTCACGTTGAAGACGCTGATCCATGCGTCCGTCTCGTACTCGACGTGGCTTGAGGCTGCTCGCTTATTGGGGTTGATGCACATGAAAATCTGGCAAGTTCTTGCGAACTGCGCGATAAATTCGCGGTTGTGGGCGATGAGCTGCTGAACGGGCTCGTTGTGGCAAAGATAACGTAGATCGCTAAACACGGGCATGAATCGTTTGGATTTGAATGGAAAAGTATCCACGTCAATCTCAGCCTCCGGATTCGGCGGGTAGGTTATGCGCTTGTCCTGGATCTGGTTGGTGAAGAAGGCGGCAATGATTGCCAAGAGACGGGAGACGATGTTATGGTGTCGAACGATGTAAAGAGCGATAGATGGGACGGTGAAGAGCTGCAGCGCGAAATACTTTATTGAAGTCTCCGCCTCGCGATCAGTGAGTAGATAGGCGTCGATGATACGATGATATACACTTGCGAAGTGTGAGGCTGGAAGTAGAAGGTTGGACAAATCTATCGTAGTGGCCGAGAGACTTACCTATTGCTACCTTGTGCTCGTGGCTGAGGGTCAAAAGAGAGGCGTATATCTCCTTGAGATTAAGACGAGGCTTTTTCCAGAGACGAGCATGATAGAGGAACATCCAGTCAAGTCTGGTAGGTTCGGGAATGTCGGGAAGGACTCGACTGGGATCAACAGCTGAAATCATCGAAGAGTTCCTACGATGTGATAAGAGCTCAGATGCAAGGGCTTCGCGCAAGACCAGAGTGTCGGTACTGAGTCGGCTGCGAGTGAGGTCCAACAACCATTCGATAATGACCGCAGAGACTTGTTCTCGGAACGTATCGAACGCTCGGCGCACTGTGACTCCCAGGTCGATCTGCGCGATAGCATGGGCAATCTCTAGCAATCGAGCAGTGTTGGTGGACATCTCGATGATGTCGCGACCTTGCTCGTCTAGGCGGTCAGCAAACTGAGACGCTTCCTCGCGACTTCTGCTGGTGATATCGTGTAGGAGTTCGATGACTTCGTCGAAAGAGTGCTTGTCGTCATTCCATATCACGACGGCAAACAGGTCATGCATGAGTGGGTCCCCAGTAGGCTGAAGCCGGAGATCCGCATCGCTCACAGGAACGATAGTCTCGTCCGGAGAAGAATCCAACGTGTCCAGGATGAAGTCGAGGGCATAACCGATTGTGCGAGCGATGCTCTCTCGGAGTTCGGGAGGCACGGAGGCCCTGTAAGGATGGTTATTGACTGGAGGAACATCTTGACCCGTCAAAGTCTTCGGATGAGCCCTAGGCGTGTTCAGAAGCGTTCTGGCTTCGAACGCAGAGATGTAATCGGTAGTCTCGGAAGCGTATGGATGATAAGGGCAGTTGATGAGCTGGCGCCAGGCCTCAACATCTCCACAGTCGCAACAGCCGCCAGATTGTTGGGCGATGAAGAAACTGACGTTATGGTCTGTATGGTTGGTGGCTTCGAAACAGCGCGAACAGAGAACGCAGCTGTCGTCCAGTGCACAGTCCCTAGAAATTTACATTGAGTACCATGGGCGTATGAATGGGGACAAAAAATCTCACTTGCAGCGAAAACAGCTCTCTCCTTTTATGAAAATATGACCACACGGTCGTCCCGGTATAATTTGCGGTTCCCTGGGTTGGCCAGCACTCGCTTGAACTTCGCTGAGAGTGGCGTGAAGGGGGAGGCTGGAATTTGAATTTGGCAGGAAAAGATGAGCGTACGAGCCCCAGAATGCATCATATAACTCAGCGAGGATCTCTGCTCGCGTGGCTGTGGTGAAGTTATACTTGCGCGAGCCAGGCATTGTCTCGAGGGTGAAGCGGAGACGAGAGAGAGGATCCGTCTGTCGATCGCGGGGATTTGAGTGCATAGAGCCCAGCAGACGTGAAGGAAAGAATGAAGAAAGACTGCTCATCGTTGCACGCGATGGCGAACGCGTTGACCGCAACGAAGGAGGGCAGGGAGTAATACACTGGTAGTACAGTCCGGACTCGGAGTGCGTGCCGGCTCTGTCTGTGGCCATCCAAGGCGCACGTGTCACATGTGTCCGGGCCACTCCACTACTGGTACCATCTTCATAACCACTCCAATCCTTGGATTCAATCTCGACTTACTCTCTCACCATGTCCGCCAGAAGCTCATTCCAAAACCCAGCACACCATCCAGGTTCAACGACCACCTCTGTTCCTTCTCTCGCTGCGGTTGCCGATCCTCCGCCCCGCTATGTCGACGGCGCAGCCATGGACTACTTCGTGATCGAGATGGTCAATACCTTACGAGCTTCGTCTGCAGTAGCCTCTGCTCGTACAAAGAAGGTCGAGCAAGAAATGATCGATGCTGGTCTCATGCCTGCCCCTACCGCAGTTCCTCCCGTAATAAGGAAGAGTCAACTCCGTGAATCTTTGGGCAGTGATGGATCCCGCGCTTCAATATCTAAGGACAGCAAAGACGAAGATGAGGAGTTGCGCGCGCGGCTGGAAGCCGTTGGTATGCATGTAGGGGCAAACATGGCGGAGCGGTAGGGTCCTGTACTTGTGCACATCAGCCATGTTGACCGACCTGTCCTTTCAGCTTGTGTCATGACCGCGGTCTCTTCGCTGATACCCTCGACGCCATCAAGTTCATATGTAAAGACCTTTGGAATGCTTGCTGGGAGAAGCAAGTAGACAACCTGAGGACAAATCATCGTGTACGCGATACCTTATTGTTCGTCCGTAGATGATCTTATCCTATCACAGGGAGTGTATGTCCTTCAGGATAATTCGTTCAAGCCACTCACTCGGATATCTGGCTGGGAGGGTCGAGCAGAATCCCTTCAAAGCGCGAAGTTGGTATGTTGCATCACATTGATTGAACTGCAATAGCCCACAATTTCACATCCAGTACGTCGCAATGCCTGCAGGCATCATTCGCGGCGCACTATCAAGACTCGGATTCCAAGCTACCGTTGTCCCCGAAGTCACGACATTGCCTCAGTGTGAGTCATCTGAGACCAGATTCCCTCAAAAATGTCTTGACAGGTCGGATCGACAGGCACCTTCCAGGTCAAGTTGCCTAAGGGCTCTTGAAACAATGCTGACGCGTCAACCATGACAACGCGTTGCCGTCCGCATGATCAAGTAAGTAAGCCTACAGAGCGCTGAACTCCCGTAGGTGATATAACAGCACCCGTCCTCGGGTGTTCCCTATCGCCACATATTCGCTTTTTGCGGAGAAATCAATGGTCGTAACATGGCCAAGCGGAGTGCTTGACGTTGGCCAATTGGAGAAGGCAGTGAGAGAAGGGAGATGGATCTGGCGCACAAGGAACATAAGCACGGATCGCGGAGAGGAAGAGAGAGTTACTTACCATGCGCATCTGATCCTTCTTGACGTTGCTCCCAATGGCAAGCAGTTGAGAGTCATGGTTGAATCTTAGTGCAGTGATCGAGGTTGTTAGATGATCGAGGGCTTTCAACGCTTTCGGTCGGACCGTGCTACTGGATGCGGCCTCTGCGCCATATATGTTGACAAAACCGACTTTGGAGCTAATCAAGGCGCAGTCAGGTCAAAGTACTAGTGCCACAAATGAGTCAACATACCCAATGGCTAGATACTTTCCTGAATGATCTCCCCCTAGGATTTGACTGCCGTGACCACCATCGTCCTTCCAACGACGAATACATCTCCGCTGTCCTACATCCCACACGTAAACTTCCGAGTCCTCTCCCAGGGTAAGCAGTTCGTCGCTTGACCACCACAACGACTTGACGCTAGAATTGATCTTGACACTGCCGGCGACCTGACCACCTCCTGCACGCCAGTCAACTAGATGTACATGCCCTCTGCGCCCGGCGACAGCTAGGACAGAGCCTGTACGATCAAATTGACAAAGTTCCATGCTGCCATCTTGGGCTGACTGATTCGTGTTGGCGAAAGTGGTGCCCCACAGTCCTCGTGGAGAGCGCTGGGTTGTGCCGGTTTGCAGGTCGTAAGTGTAGTAGAACGGTCGCGGACCGGTGAGCAAAACCGAAGTTCCGCCGGGATGAAAGGTAGCGTTGGTGAATGGAAGGGAGGGGATATGGAGGGTTTGTAGGTGAGGATTAGTATGTCCGTCAACCTGTCCCACAATCAACACTGGAAGGAACAGGGAACGTCGAGCACACGTACAGTGAATAAACGTAGTCGGCGATCAGAGCTGGCGGTAAGGAGGAGTGGGACTTGAGGTGAAGGGTGAAACTGTATAGTCTTGACTTCGCCTTCAGCCTTCGCTGACAGGTTCGCATCGCGCAATCGCTCGATGGCCAGGGTGCCGTGCGGAAGCACCCTTGCGCGACGTCCAGCGAGTACAGAGCCCGTACCCGCAAACAACTCATTCTCTTCCTGCTCCTGCTCCTGCTCTGGTTCTAGATCCGTCGGGGACCTGCGACGCTTCCCTGCGGAAGCAGCATGTAGTCGATTGCGGGCGTTGGTGGCCCAGTCTGGTGTTGGATGGATCTTCTCGAACTGTCGTCTTAAACGACATTCATAGTCACGTCCATCGACAGTGTCTTCAAGATGAGCGTCGCGCAGCTTCCGTCGCCGTTTGTCTGTTGTAAGAGACACTTGGAGATTGGTATCGTCGGAGTCGGTCCATACAGGGAGTTCTCGGCTAGTACTAAGTTCAGCGGGATTTCCGTCGTCGATGAACGCGCCCTGCAAAGCAATGGGCTGGTCGTAGAGAGCAGTGGCAACCAAGTCGTCTGATGTGCCAAAGAGGGCACTCTCGAGGCGAAGCTCTTCCTCATCCTTCTGTGTTCCAGCTTCGAGATCGGGAAGTGCGCCGAGAGGATCTGTTTCCACAGATACCGAGACTTTCTGTTTCTTACGTGCGTGTTTGCCCATGACTAGGAGAGAGGTAACAGAGACTGAGCTATGGCTGAGCGAGTGCGTGAAGCCTGGTAGTGGAGGACGGTGGAACTCGACTTGAAAAAAAAAACCAACAAATAAAATACGTATGTAGCAGCAATTCCAGTGGACCCCGGCCCGGTGAGAGCAAGTGAGTAGCGCCGTGGTCTTTTGTGCAATACACTGACACTGACACTGAGTACATACCTTGCTGGCGTCGTAGCGTCCCACTTCTTCTTCTCGTGTCGCATCAAATGTCGGCCGCGACGTTGGCGCGTGCCCGTACCATTGTCCTTTCTCGCCATGCCTCCCGAACACTCCTTACGGACGCCTCTGTATCTTCCTCATCATCCGTCGTATCCCCTCCAGCTGCCAAAAGGCTTCCTTCAGGAAAGCATGGCACGCTGAGGCCAGAAAAGTCTCTTTATGTGCGGTCATGGGACGATGTTGGGAGCATGCCGGAGCTCTTCGCGATGATTAGAGGCCTTGAGAAGAGATTTGGACGTGTGCAGGATTTTAAAGTGATCCGCGTGAGTCTGTTCATCCCAATCTGTTTTCTGGCTTCATGGATATGATAGCAAGACCACCTCCATGGTATTGGTGAAAACTGGAATGCTGGGAATTAGCTGATTTGAATCTGACAATGGTCATGCAGGATGCCGATGTCTCTACTGTCTATCAAAACTTCTTCATGGTTCAGTTCAAAGAAGACGAAGCGTACGAGGCTATACCGACAAGTGGCACCAACATACGAGTTGAGCTACCCATCGTCAACGCAGACCGCCCTGGTGGGATCGGTCTTTCAGATCTCGCCAATCTGCTCCAATTCCAGGACAAGGACCTGGACCTGGACACCTCTGGACTGTACGGTCCAACTATATCATCCATTCCCACCGTCAACGATGCTCAGAGACCATCCACGCGCGTCGTCGAACTCATAGTGCAGCGCGCAAGTATGTGAAACACATCGTTGTCCTCTCTTCACTCTCAATTGACCACTCCGAATACCTCACTGCGCACAGAGAGCACCGAGATTGAGGCCCGTGGCCCTCGTTTCGTCAGAAGTAACATCGGTTTCGGAGTCGCATTCTTCGAGTGGGGTGGATTCTACTCACCAACCAGTCAGGATGAGCGCCCTCCTTCGTCGTACATGCTGAACGCACTCGAAAGATGGAGCGAGCCTGCCCGGAAAGCCGTACTCAACAAATCTCCTAGGCGTGATGCCGAACTTTCCCAGGCCCTTCAATCCATCGTCGCGCATCAGCAGGAGGTCGCGCATTCCGAGAATAGAGTGCACGATGTACCTCCTGAGGTACTGCGTTCCAGCCTCGACCCACCACCTCAAGTCCAGCCAATGCACATCGACGCGTCCTTACTGGATACAAGTCCGAACTTAGTTTCAGCAGAGCCAGTTGTGCATCCTGCTGACCCGTTGGAAACGACGACCACACAATCACGGGCGCCCTTACGACAGTCACGAAAGCAGAAGATTCTTGCGCTCGCACGCGAGAACGCTCGCACCCCGCTCGCCGATGCAGCCCGCGCTCAAGAGGAGGCTCGGATACAGTTAGAGGATGAACAGAAGGTGCAGGAACGCCACGAGGAAATAGGATCTATGCGGCAGAGGTTGCTAAAGCTCATGAGTGGCAAGTGGTTATGAGATGTGTTCTTTTCACGGAGAGAAGGGGGCAGTACTATATTACGCCTGCTAATGAAACATGGAAGAGTTCACAGATTGCGTGCTTGCTCAACTGTTTCGGCTGGTGGCGTGTACAAACTTTACTGAGCGTCGCAGACAGGGTGAACCTTACCCCCCTCTATCTTGCAATGACAAAAACAGCTGATCCTACTTGAAACCCCCCAGAAGAATCTGGAGATAGATACATCTATTATCAATCAGAGAGGGAGGTGCACCCGAACGGGAAGGAAGTGGCGGCAAGATGTACTCAGCAAATCATCGAGACAAAAG
Source organism: Lignosus rhinocerotis TM02 (assembly GCA_000743315.1). Taxonomy (NCBI): domain Eukaryota; kingdom Fungi; phylum Basidiomycota; class Agaricomycetes; order Polyporales; family Polyporaceae; genus Lignosus; species Lignosus rhinocerus. The sequence continues at coordinate 211,581 of KN049984.1, forward strand.
AGAGTGGATTATAAGTGTGAGAGGTCGCAGCACTGAGGTGAGACAGACATGTATCCTAGGTGGGTCGCTCAACATGCAAGGTTTGCATGATTTTCTCCAATATGGCATTTCCACCAAACCTTGTAATCTCAGTCTTAATTTGAGCTTCGAGGTCTTTCATGACGCTAAGCGTGTAGTCGAACGACTTTGTACGGTCGCGGAGATACAAGATGGTGTGTGTCTTCAACGTGGGTGTCGTTGGTCGCTTCTGGAGTATGTCTGAGAAACAAGACTCGCAAGTGAGTCATCAGCTCAGTCAAGGTGCCAAAGGTATACGCACTAAGAATTTGACGGTTGGAAGGATCTGTGCGGACACCGTGTACAATTGGGAAGGAGAACTTGCCCTCAGTCAAGTCTTCGGCAAATCCTTTGTTCTCCGTATACTATGAGCAAAATGTCAGTGCGTGTTGAAGGTGTGAGAGGTGATGTGCGTGGCGAACTTGGGTGCTCTGCAGATTCATGTAGTCGTCGCGGATCTGGAAGTAGACACCGAAGAGATTGACGAGGGGAACAAAATCACTACCATCACGCTCAGCTCTACAAGGACAGACAGCTGAGTATTGGAGACTGACACCTCTATATTAGTTGTAGCACAAGCCATCATAAGCTTGATCGCCACCCGAAAGAGACCACCGGTTTCTGTTACAGGATATATATCAAACTGACCTGCTGCGTAGCACACTAGACGTATTGATCTTACTGTTGTTCACCATAGAGACATACTCCTCTTCGGTGGGGCATTGCAGTGAGTCACGCCAGAGCAACTCGACCCCTTGACCCCGATGGAGAGACAACAACTCAGCTGCAATCTATATAGTGAGTTGAAGGCTCCAACTGCATCGTTGAACTTTTACCAGTCACGATTCTATCAAGCTCCTTGAACGGGACGAGACGTTGAGGAGTATCTGGTGGCATGTTCACGTCTACACCAACTCCTGATCGGAGTGCAAACAACTCTTGATATGCAAGGAAGTAAACATAATTTGCTGAGTTGATCGTTTGCGGGATGCCGTATATCTTGTGCGCGACTGTGATGTCGTAAGGAGATGGTCTCTGGTGAGGAAAAAGAAATGTACCTGGAACTCCTCTCCGTAATTGTGCGTCATCTTCAATGTCGTCTACCCTGCAACCAAGTCAGGGAGATTCATGTAGGGTGATGTGCAACGTACATCAAGCTTGCAGTATGAAGCATGCTGACAACCTTTGATATAACCTGAAGCTTGTCTTTCGGGACATTTAACCACTCGTTGAATGCGTCTATCATTTGCCCTCGAATCTCCTTCCCAGGAACCGAGTAGATGTGTGTGAATGGTTCCAATAGGGCCTTCAATATGGTTAGAACTGATCATAAGTACCGTGGAGGAGAATGTGGTAGCTGACAGATTCTTGTGAATCGGACCAGGTGTCGGATATCGCCAAGATACCCTTGATATCCAGTGGCGTTGACATACGCGAAGAGGCTTTCCTATGCATATTACGCTCATCAATTCCGGTTCTTGTCAACGATAACCTACCAGACGATGAGTAAACAAACTGGCGTGCAGGGTGGCCTGTCCGAATGACCTCGTTGGGTGTGGTAAGAATCAAAGTACGGTTCCGGCCCGGAGTCCGAGTTCGAATATGCATATGAGATCTTTTCATCCTGCCGCTCCTTGCCGCTCGGACTCTGTGACTTGCTGCTGCTACTGCTATTCACTTCTCTGAAGCCACTGTCATATTCTCTTCGTGATAGTAACTCCGATCGTCAACATGGGACGGTTAGAGATAGAATCATGGATCGCATCTACTTCAACTGTATCTGGCTCGGACGATGAAGTTATAGGGACCCCGGTGTCGAGCTGGCGAAGAGAGAACGTCCTGAATGATTGGCCAAGCGCGATGCAATCCGCGCAAACGAGGCTCTTGACCAGCAGTACAAAAGCTCGCGTGCATTTTCTTCGAGAGGAGCTGCTTGTTCTTGCAAATCACGCAGGTGCATCTATACAACGATTTGCCACTGACTTGCCGAGACTTACTGAGATCGGTGGTCAGATCTCACTCTATCTCAGACCATGGATGTCTTCAGACTTCTCACCTCAACATACCCGCGTTATGTTGACGCTGAGTCTCGGGAGGCGGTGGAATCAGTGGGTGTTGCTATGGTACGGAGGGACGAATTGCGAGGGACACCCCAAGGAGAACAGAACGAGAGCAAACAAGGGGTGACCGAACAGGTTCTCGGATGGATGTCACAGGAGGTTGGGCATATACAGAAAAGGTCCAGGTGAGCATTCGCGGCTTCAATGTGATGTTGAAGTGGACATCATCCCCTGTAGTTCACATGCAGCAGCAGACATGTTCGTTCTCCTCAGCTGGTGCTGTGGCTTGTATGTTGCGTGCCTTGAATGCAACCCCGACTTCGCCGAGTCTCGATGCTGGAACGTTTTGCTTGGAAACACGGCAACTCTACTCGACATGCTACTTGATCCGTCAACTCGGGTGAAGAAGTCTCTGCAAAAGAGTGCGCTTGTCCGCACGAGACGCGCACTTCGTCATGTACGTTCACCGCTTGCATTGACGCCATTCTGCTGCTGAATCTAGAGTAAAAGAGTCCCGAGGTTCTGCCGACTGTGATGAAGACGTTAACAAGCCTCACCAAGATCCATCCCTCCCCGTTAGCTCTGGTTCCATTCCTAGGTGTATCTGTAGATGTCACAATACGGCTGAAGAACAACAAAGGTGACAAGCTCACACAACTAGACCCCACAGTCAAGGTAAGCTGTCACTAACTTTCCTAGGATTTTGTTGACACTCATTCACAAGAGCAACATAATCCAACTGTACACCGGCGCCATGCTAACGTCTAGGATGCCTGTTGCTCTTCATGTATCCGTACGCAATGCTTGCCCTGTGCAGTCAGAAAGGCATTCACGTTCTTCCAGACAGCACTGCATGACTTCACGCACTGGTTCGTCACACCCGAAGACTTCACTGGAACAGTGCTACCGGCTATGGAGAAAGCACTGCTCCGGTCCCCCGAGATCTCTTTTGGCCGTGCGTACTTTGTATGGTATGCTATCTTAATCTCTCACGAATAGTTCTAGTTATTGCGGAGTTCCTTCCTGCATACTCCCACCCAGTGGAAGGTGACGCCTTCCGTAGACTCCTCACACCCGCACTCAACAGCTCCAAGTCCAACAACCATTTCGTTAGAGCTGGTGCAACATCGCTGTTCACGGTTCTTATCAAACTCACGTCCTCCTCCACGGACCTTGACCACGCGGCTAACGAGCTTCTGAGTCTACCGAAATCAGGAAAGACCGCTGGACCTGACCATAGGATTGCTCTCTACACCATGCTTGGTGCATTCCCACCCTCTGACTCTGTATCTCTGACGATCGTGCAGACCGGACTGCCGCTATTGGCGAAGGAGACACACGATGCAGCTGTGACCAATTTGGCGCGCTCTCTGATACCTCATCTTGTACATTGTCTCGGCGGCGGATCTCCTCTCCCATCCGACTCCGTAAGCCTCGCTGCGAAGGAGATGACAAGCACGAAGCCCGTCGTACGACGCGCGTTCTGCTCTCTAGTCGGCAATTCCCTTTGGCAACTAGCTGACTTGACTTCTATTGGTTCAGTCGAATTCACCAAGGCAATCGTGCCCTCTTGCGAGACAAACTTGAAGACCGTTGTTGCAAACCCTCTAGGCGCCATAGCAGGCCCATTGGAGGGTTATGTTGCTACTACAGTGTTGCTCGGACCGCTTTCACGCTCGAAACACTTCGGTAGCTCATTGATTTCGCGCGATATGTCACATACCTTACTTCTTCCCTTTTGTCGCAGACAATGTCATCTCCAATCATGCCACTCTTCAGTCGATAACCACTGCAAGCCCGAAACCATCATTCCTGCTATGGGACAAGGTCTATCAAAAGCTTTCGAATGAAGATGAGGAGACATGGCTACTTCGGGCTGCGGAGGCGGCTCTTCTATTCTTCAAGGACGAGATCTCGAGGAATGAGCACACGCGGTTGGTTCATTTTACATGATGTGCTAACTTGCTGCGTGTTCCTCATAAGCATCTCCTAGAACGTTGCTGGGAGCTATCTTCCTTCATCTCGCTGTGGAGAGCAGCTCACCACAAGTTCGTCGGTCGACAATCAGTACGATTGAGCGCCTGGTCGAATCGGTTCCAGAACACATCAACCTCGCTGCACTAGCCGCGATGTCTGCCTATCTTTCCCGTGACAAGACTCATACAAAAACTTTGACGGGTGATGATGAACAAGAGAACAACTCCAGCAAAGAATCTCGGCTGCAGGCATTCATCTTGGCTTGCGTGGTGTTTGGGGATAGGTGTCCAAAAGACGTGAAAGAGCGGTTGTTGTGGGATTGGCTCATCATCGCCCACCACCCAGGAATTGGTGAGTGTGATATCTACAGCGCTTGATCCTTCCGAGGCTGATGCCAAATGTTCAGTAGCTGGGAAAGCGCGCCAAATCTGGATTGAGTTGTGCCAGAAAGCAAAGGTCGACCCTCTTGAACTTGTCACTGCGCACTCAATTGTCATCTTGAAGAATGTCTTCACCTCAATCGAGTGCCAGGCCAAGGTACGGGGGACGCCTTACTCCAACTATATTCATAGTAGCGAATGCTCATGATCGTGGATGTAGCCCTTGCTGGGCTTCCTTGAGGCTGGATTCAGGGCGATCACTACGCTTGTATTTGTCGCCCCTCATGCAGTACTTCCTGAGGTTGTACAGAAGATTCGCTCAAATCTGAGGGCTGTCGATGTCCAGACATTGACTGAGGACGATCTCAGAATTTTTTCAACGCCAGAGGGCCAGACCTCTATTGATGGTAATTTGCCCACAAGGTGTCTCATTTTATACGCTCGAACTCACTGCACCCTTGTAGTGTTGGCGTTGAAGAAGGAGGATGCACCTCAAAAGAAAGGCAAAGGCTACAAGGATGCACAATGGGAAGCCGAGGTCAGGAAGTCACTAGCGAACAAGAAGAGTCCATCAGGATCCATGGGACTCTCGAAGCAGGACCAGGCACTCATACAGTCCCAGCTCGAGAAGGAGGCCGCGATTCGTCAGCGCGTTGCAGGTCACAAGGCGCAGCTGGAGCAGGGGCTGCATCTCGTTAGGAGCTTGGTTTGTTCCCAGGTTGAGCCACTTGGGATTTATGTGTCAGAGCTGGCGGCGTTGCTCAGGGAGGGAGCGTTTGGGAGGTCGGTGGCGCTCGTGGGAGAGATGTCTTTCGAGACGTATCTGGTGAGTTTGTGATATGTCTGCCGTTGCGTCGACGTCGACAGAGCTGACCTTGACGTAGATGCTCTCCCAGTGTTGCTCTGATCGACTTGACGCCTATCGTAAGTGGGTCGGTGTTGCAACTCTTCGAAGCTTCGAGATGGCTGGGATTCCTGAGGACTTCACCTTTGAGCCCCTTTACTGTAAGTCACTTGAAATGCCATGACTTGCCCTTTCGTGACCACTGTGTTTCCATAGCTTTAGTAATCCGGGTTCTGTACCGTCTACGATCTCTCTCTGAACAGACTCCTTTCGACGCAGCGACGTACAGCTACGCTTCGCCGCTTCTCAGTCAGGTCCTGGTCAAGGGTGGCGTCGCCGCTGGGGAAGAAGACGACCCTCTAGAACAGATCGCACTATCCTTAGACATCATTAAGTTCCATTGCGGAGAGTGTGAGTGCACACTGCAGTGTCTTGTTTCCCGAGTGGGCAATTGCTGATTTCTGGTTGCTGGGAGATCAGTTTCTAACCCGACCTTCCCCCGCACAAGCACTGTTCGAGACCTCATACACGCTATCAGGCAACAACCAAAGCTTGCAAAGGATGCATCCTCTGCACTCATTGACATTGGCCAAGCTATGCATGGCAATGCGACGAAAGAGGAGACCTCGGAGTTCATGCGCGGTACCCTGTTCCAGGAGGTATACGTCAGGACATCGTGTCTGCAGGCCCTACAGGTAAATCACCTTATGTCTATCAACTTTCGTTTTCTAATGCGTCAGACTAGCCGTTTGATCTCACTGACTACGACTGGTCTCCGGAGCTTTGGATCGCGTACCATGACGATGACGAGCAGAACGCACGTCTAGCGAATTACATCTGGGAAGATAACGGCTTCGACGTTCCCGAGTCGTTCTTGCACGACCTTCTGCCTTATCTCGGTACGTGGCGTTATTCAAGGGATCGATTTGAAATCTCATATCATGACCCGCTAGATCATGATAACGCCTATGTTCGATCCTCCGCCGCTTCTGCGCTCGCTGATGCCGTGATAGAGTACTGGCCGAATTCCGTCACCAAGGTGCTGTCTACCTTAGAGAATTCGTATCGTGAAAAGGTGCACTATTCGTCCAATTACTGAATATAATACTCAATCTATACTAGGCCAAAGTTCTCGCGCCTGAATTTGACGAATATGTGAGTGGATTACTCGTTTATTGTGGCGTTGCAGCTCAAGATCCTATCAGGGCATGCTCATCGCTTCCAGCGTGGGTAGAACAGACCCTTGGCCTGCTCGAGTAGCCCTCTCCCGAGCTTTCGAGCGTCTAGCACCTTTGTTCACTCCTCAAGACGTCGAGCTGTTCTTCAAGTTCCTCATCCAAGACAAGGCGCTGGGGGATCGTCACCCGGACGTTCGTCGGGGAATGCTTCGCTGTGGTACAGTTGTCACTGATCTTCATGGCTCATCCTGCTTACCGGGACTCATCGCCATGTTTGAGACCGAGCTGGCGAGCACTGGTCCTGCTACGGAGACATCTGACCAGATCAAGGAAGCCGTTGTCGTCCTCATTGGGCGTCTTGCACGACACTTGGACCCATCTGATGCGCGCCTGCCGGCCATTGTCGAGCGGTTGGTCGGAGCATTGAAGACACCGGCAGAACAAGTCCAGATGGCCGTGTCGGATTGTTTATCCCCCCTTGTCAAGGTCATGAAGTCACCCCCATCGCAACTCATTGATCGTCTTCTGGACGAGCTGTGCCATTCACCGTCTTATGCTGCAAGGCGAGGTGCCGCATATGGTCTTGCTGGTGTTGTCAAAGGACTGGGTATCTCAGCAATCAAGGATTATGGCATAATTGACAGCCTTCGTGCTGCAGCTGATGACAAGAAGCGTTTCGAGCCCCGTCAAGGAACCATGTTCGCTTTCGAGACATTCGCAAGCACTCTGGGCCGCCTGTTCGAGCCATATGTCATCCACATACTCCCCATGCTACTCAACTCGTTCGGTGATGGTACACCAGATGTTCGTGAGGCCACTCAGGAAGCTGCACGTGTTATCATGGCCAACATGTCTGGGTATGGTCTCAAGACTGTCCTTCCGTCACTGCTCTCCGGTCTTGACGAGAAACAGTGGAGAACAAAGAAGGGTTCAATCGAACTGCTCGGTATGATGGCTTATTGTGCCCCGAAACAGCTTTCTCAGTCTCTCCCAATTGTCATTCCACGACTTACCGGGGTTTTAACTGACTCGCATGCACAAGTCCGTGCTGCTGCAAATAAGTCTTTGAAACAATTTGGAGAGGTCATCAGCAACCCGGAGATCCAGTCTTTGGTGCCAGTTTTCTTGAAGGCAATGGTTGACCCCGGCAAAACGCCGACCGCCCTGACTGCACTCATCAGGACGTCTTTCATGCATTACATTGACCACTCCTCACTAGCTCTGGTAAATTCACCTAGATGAGTATCAGCAACTGCCACTTACCCTTTGGTGTGTTAGGTCATCCCGATCATCGAACGCGGGCTCCGAGAACGAGGTGCCGATACCAAGAAGAAGGCTGCTCAGATTGTTGGCAACCTCGCTTCCCTCACCGATTCCAAAGACTTCGTCCCCTATCTTTCTCGCCTGCTCCCTATGGTTCACATTGTCCTAGTTGACCCTGTGCCAGAGGCTCGTGCTACGGCTGCAAAGGCGCTCGGAACACTGGTCGAGCGATTGGGCGAGATTCACTTCCCGGATCTTGTCCCGGGACTACTCCGCACGCTCAAGACAGACACGTCTGGTGTCGACCGGCAAGGAGCTGCTCAAGGTCTTAGTGAGGTTTTGGCGGGTCTTGGAATGGAGCGCATGGAAGGCCTTCTTCCAGACATTATTGTCAATGCCCAATCTCCCCGCAGCACCGTGAGGGAGGGTTTCATGTCCTTGCTCGTGTTCCTACCTGCTACGTTTGGGGCACGTTTTCAACCCCATCTTCCGAAGATCATTCCGCCGATCCTGAGCGGACTTTCAGACTCCGAAGACTACGTACGGGAGGCTGCCATGCGAGCAGGTCGTATGATCGTAACGAACTACTCTAGCAAGGCAATCGATTTGCTTCTTCCAGAACTCGAGCGCGGTATGTTCGACTCTGGATGGCGCATCAGGGTGAGTTGTCGAACATGGAATCCTCCACCGTTTTTTTACTAAACAGAACCCTTCAGCAATCGTCCATCACGCTTGTTGGGGAGCTGTTGTTCAAGGTATCGGGAATCAGCGGGAAGGCCGAGATTGAGGAAGACGAGGAAGCTGAAAACACCGCTTTGGCGGAGTCTTCTCGCAAAGCACTGGTAGAGGTTCTCGGGGTCGAACGGCGCGATCGTATCCTCGCAGCGCTTTACATGGCGCGACAGGATGCTGTCAACGTCGTTCGCCAGTCGTCTGTCCACATCTGGAAGGCGCTGGTACACAACACGCCGAGGACAGGTGAGACATTGCCCTATTGTGCCGTTTGTGCTCGGCTCAACTACTGTCACAGTGCGCGAGATCTTGCCAGAACTCATTTCCCGGATCATCCAGTTGCTCACCGACGGCGACGTTGATCAACAAGAGGCAGGTGTCAACAGCATTCCGTTCAGTTCATCGCTCACTTTGCTTGTAGACTGCAGGTCGCACGATGACTGAGCTCTGTCGGAAGTCGGGCGAGAAACTATTGTCCGAGATTGTCTCAATATTGCGTGTCAACGTAAACTCCTCGGATGCACGCAAGCGTGAAGGTGTATGCTTATTGCTCTGCGAGCTCATGTTCGATATTCTCTTGTGTGAGATAGTGTGCGATTGCTCACGTCCAGTTGTTGATTAGGGTCAGCTCCACGGACAACCAGAGAGAAGGACAAGAGGATGCGATAATCCAGATGGTTCGTGTATCATTGGTCGATGTCGAAGCGAATGTTCGTTCGGCTGCCGCAAGGGCCTTTGATACGCTCCAAGAACACATTGGTGCAAGAGCAATTGACGAGACTATCCCAACTCTATTGGAGGCATTGCGTCAACCGGGCGAGAGCTCCGGAACTGCATTACAAGCTCTCAAAGAGGTCATGGCAGTGAGTTACCCTTGACTATCATGACTAGTTGCCGCCTCCTGATACATTGGATAATCTGACAGGTCCGCGCTTCGACCGTCTTCCCCATTCTTATCCCGACACTCACTGCAATCCCTATGTCTGCATTTAACGCACGTGCACTGGCAACATTGGTCACCGTTGCTGGTGCTGCCCTGAGCAGACGCTTGACTGCCATCCTCAACCCTCTTGTTGTGATGCATGAGGGTGAGGGCGATGAAGAAGTACAGTCAGCTGTCGACGAAGCGATACGCGCACTGATGGCGTCGATCAGCGATGCCGAAGGTCTCAACACCCTAATGGTATTGCTTTTGGAATGGTACGTCTGGGGACATAGTATGAACGGCTCTAGAGGTGAAATAATTTGCGATATAGGGCCAAACATGACACTGTAAAACGTCGTGTCAGCAGTTGCGAATTGTTCACTATCTTCTGCGAGGAGACAGAACTAGATTTTTCACTATATCGAGTCGATTGGATCCGGCAACTCGTCTCTCTCATGGACGATCGAGAGGTGGCCGTGTACACTGCCGCATGGAACGCCCTAGACGTCTTCGTCAAGTCGATCTCAAAGGATGAATTGGAACCCCTAGTCGTCCCTCTTCGGCGCACCATCGAGAGCACCGGTGGCCCTGGCATATTTGTCCCTGGCTTCAGCCTGCCAAAGGGTGTTTCACCAATTGTGCCCATCATCATCGCGGGTCTCACCACCGGCAGCAACGAGCAGCGCGAACAGGCTGCATACGCCATCGGCGACCTAGTTGAGCGGACAGAAGAGAGCGCAATCAAGCCATTCGTCGTACCCTTCACTGGTCCACTTATTCGTGTCGCAACCCAGGCTACGACGTATCCACCAGCAGTTAAGACGGCGATCCACAGTGCGCTAACGACGATGCTTGAGCGCATTCCGACATTCGTGAAGCCGTTCTTCCCGCAACTGCAGCGAACATTTGTCAAGAGTGCAAGCGACCCTGCGAGTCTGGTTGTCAGGACAAAGGCAGCACGTGCGTTGGGCGTGCTCATGAAGTACCAGCCGCGCGTCGACCCAGTCGTCACAGAGCTTGTGACTGGTGCCAAGAACAATGACGACTCTATAGCGGCGAGCTTGGTGCTTGCGCTTGCGCGTGTAGTGCGCAGTGCTGAGTCGAATCTAGGAGACAAGGCGTGCGATGCTTGCGTGGAGCTCATCACTGAGGCGTATAAGGAGCCCCACGAAGGTCAGCAGTGTTGAGCCATTGGTACGACTGAGTATGATATCTGAACCAAGCCGTGGTCCCTACAGACTCGTACTATCAATCCATCGGGGCACTGTTTGCGTCGCTTTCGACCTTCGAAAACGTGGTGAAGCCCGTCATCGCGTGGGTGTTGTTTTCTGTTTCACTGCATATTGTTGCCTCCTTACGCACTATTACCAGCGCCCACCTGGTAGCCGGGACTCCACAATCTGCACTCTCCTCCCACTGCATCCTTGCGGTTGTTTGTCCGGAGGACGAAGACGAAAACGAAGGCCTCAACGTGTTCCAGAAACTTGGCATCTTGCGTCAGGTGGCCCAGAAGATTCAGGAGAGCACCGTGAACGAAAAGCCATCCATCGCTCGCCCCGCGCGTAAGGCGAGGGATGCACTTAAGACGCTTTGTGACGATGCACTGGAAGGGTTATTCTGAACATTCAGAATCAAGGTGTCAGCGCGGATGAGTACAACCAGGATAGACCGTTCTACTCTCATTGTAGTTACAACAATCCAATCATACTACTGTTTAGGTCGCTTTTGTCAAGTAGTCTGTCATCTGTTGTTTGGATGAGGTTGGGTTTCAGTTACATTTTGGAGTAGTGTTGTGGATCTCAGTTCAAGCCATTGTGTCAAGGGACATGTAGAACCAACTGCTGACACCTGAAGAGCATGTGGGGAGCACACACACTTCGACTGCCAGGATCAGTTAGTACTTACCGTTGAGCAAGTATCTTTTCTCACGTATGATCGTCGGCGAGCCAGTAGGTAAACAACTGTGAGGATCGAGACCGAGACAAGACGAGACAAGTGATGGAATGTGAACCTG
>KN049985.1:0-187909 GCA_000743315.1 Lignosus rhinocerotis TM02
AGGGCTGGTTCCAGAGGAACTGGGCGTCGTCGGGGTACGCGCGGCCGGCGTTCTGGAGCATGTACGCCGCGTACGTGCCGTCCGGGTCGCCGTAGGTCGCGCCGACGGCGACGACGTTCGGGAACAGCTCGTCTGCCTTCTCCGTGCCCGCGGGGCGGGTGATCGCGTAGTCGAGCGCGTCCCTGATCGTCGTGCCGTCTGCGGTGGTCAGGTTCCAGACCGGGTAGTCGATGTACGCGCCGATCTTCGCGTTCGTCTGGGAGGAGACGGAAAGGGAGTGGAGCGAGAGATGCGTGTAAGTGGCGACGCTGGGAAGCCGTGCTGCGGAGGGTATGACTTACGATCATGGCCGCGAGATTGTACGCGCGATAGTGATACGGGCGAGTGCGGGCACTCTCAAGAGGCTGTATGGTGGAGTTACGCGGGGGAATGTCCAAGTGAGTGTGCAAGCTCGCCAAGTGGGACGAGGATATCCTTGACTGACCTGGTCACCGTTTGCGACGATCTGCCGCAGGTAATGGCCGGTAAAGTATTCTTGAAGCGTCTTCTGCGCGCCAGCGTTGTCGCCGACAAGCACCTGGAGCGCAGCAAGCTGGTTGAAGTAGAATGTGCCGTGGTTGCTGCGAGGTGGGGTCAGCCTTGCGTTTCGACGACCAAGATCGCAAAGACTATTCCTAGGACTCACTTGGTAGCAGCCTTCTCCTCAAGCGCGATGTTGGCAGTGGTCAACCAACTGATGTACTGGTTTGTCCAGTTGTTGAGAGCCGTGTCGATCTCAGGGGTCCACTCGGGCGCCTTGCCCTCACGGAGCAGGAGCACGCCGCTCACAACTTTCGCTATGCATTTGAGGTCACTGTGGGACCATTTGACATGAGTTATTTGCGGGATTCATACGCTAGTCATGACGTACAGAATACCGGTGTGTGAGCCGGTTTGACCGGTGGGGCCACGCTGCATCTGCGCAAACGCAAGGTTGGGGTTCATGCCGGTAGCTGCGTCGAGGAACCAGGTGTTGATGAACCGCACGGCGTTACCGGAGTAAACGGAAGACCCGTTCAGTGCCCATGCGAGCGAGTTGTACAGGACTGCGTTTGCCATATCCTCGAACTCGCCGATGTCGTTGATCGTGCGGCCGTCGGGGTTGAACTGCCCATCTCGAACAACGTACGGGCAGGTCTTCCAAACTGAGTAGGAAACGCACGTGATGTCAGGGTGCAAAGATGAAAGAGAGACACGAATGCTGACCTTCTTGAGGGGGCAACTCCGTAGTGTTGCCGACGCTCGAGCAGTCGGGCCACCAGCTGAACGGGACCGAGACTCTGAGTGCATGATCACTGCTATGTCGATGGGTCGTACGCACTAGGGGGCCCAGCTCATGTAATCCTTCTTGTCACCCGTGGGAGCTGGGAATGATTTGTTCGTGACGGCTATCATGATCAAGCTTAAGCTCGAGAACCCCGCATCCAAGAGAAGCTTCACGTACACCATGGGCCTTCCTCAGCCAACTCATTCGCCCATTCAAAGATAGTATCCTGGGCTTCGATAGTAACGGATGCGTGCACCTTGCCGATGATGAGCTTGGGGTCTATGAACTCGTTCGCATAGTTGGTGTAGGAGTGAACGCGGGCTATCTGTGCGAGCAGCGCCGTGGCCGACAACAAGGAGACAGTTCCTGGGCGCATTGCTGTGCAGTGTATAGAACCGGAATTAGGAGAAAGGACAGACAGTCACCCCCAAAAGGGGCAGAAAGACGGTCGGGAAGTTAAGATCGCTGGGGAGGAGCGTCCGGTTGTTGAAGACTTGAGAAGCTGGAGCCAGGCAGATGTTGGGGCGTATGTACCCCGCGAGGGGTAAGTATAGCAAACAGCAGACAGCATTGCCTCGGCGAGACATGGCCGCGCAGACTCGTGTGGCGCTCTTCATTGAGCGAGGCCCTGGGTGATCTGGGCAATATCCAGATTTGTTTTGCAGATATATCTTGGCAACCAGTGGGCGCCTCCGCCTATGCGGAATAGATGGCGGGATTAACGCGAATTCTCCCCCGTCGCAGCGCGAAAGAATGCCGAAGTCGACCTTTGTCCGCTCTCCTTGGCTGCCAGTGCGCTCTTCGACTGTAGGCTAGTCAGTATGGCGTTCAGTACAATTTCGGCGTGGTCTTGCCGTATGGGATTCAGCGACCTCGGAGCGCTGAGCCAACTAGGTAATAGATGTTGAAATTCATGATAGTTGGTCGGCTTGTCATGGGCTGCGTGTGATACATGTTTGAGGGACAAGTATATGTAAAACTGAAAAGGAGACCCTGCGAGCAATGGCGTAACGCACAGTAAACCTTAAGTATACCCGATCATTGTCTTGCAGTAGCATCGGGCTTTTACGGCATTAATGGGGTAGTGGTAACCTGGGTCGTTGCCATCGACCCGCCGGGGGTTCGATTCCCCCTTAATGCAGATGGTTTTTGGGATATTTGTTATTACTGTTATCGTCTGCAGAAATGGCTATCATGCAGTATATCTATCTACGGCATATATAGAGCAAGCTCTGGTTACTGTTATCGTCTGCAGAATGGCTATCATGCAGTATACCTATCTACAGCATATATAGAGCAAGCTCTGGGTAGTCAACCAGGCACAACCTGATTCTGGTCTTGGAGAGCGACATTGATTCGGCCGTCGGTGGCAAGGCACCTTCGTTGGACGCTTCAAATCTCACTGGCCATGGGAGACATAAGGGTTCTAGTCATTGTCCGCCATCTAGTGACGCCGAAAGTGTGTACCGGTGTCATCATACTAGTTGATCGTTGTTGACAATGTCGTACAGGAATGCCATCGGTGTGAGCGGAAGCTCTGCTTCTGATGGACGCTCCAAGTCGACCGGACGACATCTGTACAGGGCGATCCGTGTTCATGCACACGCTCAAGTGATCGCCGTGTTGGCTTCCAGACACGTCGATGCGTCCCGATTGAGATTAATAGACGGAAACGGCTGCAGATATCGTGAGCCATGTATGACAGAGAAAGAATGCAGAGTCTGATGAGCATAAAGTGTGTTCATTGACCATGACTGGGACTGCTCACAAGCCTCGCCTTTGACGACGTTCTATGCCGTATTGTTTGCCTAATGATAGAAGTTGACTCGCATGCGGAGTGATTCGCTTGCTTGACAGAGAATTGGCGGAGTCGCAAGGTCCGCCGAACCCATGGACGTATGCGTAGGAGTATACGGGATGCACCATAGGATGCGGGGAGGTTGCATCTTTGTCGCAGGGATGGGGCCGGACTTCGGCGATCATGACGTGAGCAACCTTTCAGCGGTGTCAGGCATTTGATTTGGAATACTCATCGCAGGAGTCAAGGCGATTCCTCCACTCTCCTAGTCACGAATGTCAGGGAATAGGCTACCCGGAGCGAGCAGGGGTCGTGCGAGTCCAGGCTGGGTGAGGGATCGAGCCCTTGGGTACGCAAGAGTTCGATATGTTGCAATTGACCAACGGGCGGAATGCATCACCTCATTTCTCCAGGGGGGACAGAGGGAGAACTAAGGCGTCACAGGCCGATTATGCCCAAGGTTCTCCTGAAGGGCAGGGTTAAAGTCAATGTCAACTCTAACTACACACAAGCGAGACCTCCTCCTTTGATCCTCTTGTCGTGATCGGTTATTGTGAACATATGGGGTCTAACGGACCAGATCCACTGCTGGAACGCCCTCATGCCATGTAAGGATTGACCCCGGAACGCCCTCATGCCAAATTGCCATCTCTACTCACCTTTCCAGCCCCCAGATCCGAGTGAATCGGTTTTGGCTGCCTTTGATCGAGGGACCTTGGCCTTCAGGCCTCATACGTAGCAGGAGGAAGAAGGTCTGCAAGAAGCTCCGCTAGGAAACCGATTCATTCTCGATCCAGCGACGGTCTTCCTGCGTAACACTGCTGTCTAGAGTGCATGATCATACCGTCCCTACCACCCTCGACATGCCCTTCAGTGTTTGCACGATATTACTAGTGTCCGCATGCATGCATATCGGTTCACAAGGGTCAAGCCGTTATGCCAGCGAACCCCTGAGGGGAAGGGGACCTCCATCGACCGCAAATGGTGTCCAGAACACGCCGCGCGTCCACGCACCCCAAAACGACTGCGTCATCCATTGACGGATCAAGAAGCTGCACAAGGCGTTCATGGCAGGCCCGACTCATTCACTCGTCGACATCGGATGCGGAGAACAAGGGGAGACAAACCCGGATGAAGCACCCCCGGCGTCTTCCACCCACCTCAATTCCCAAGCACGCTCGCTCCTTATCGCCAACACCAGCAGTACTTTCTTCTCCCCTCAGTCTCATCCGTATCCGTCCCTCCCGCTCGCGCTCCTCGCAAGCCAAGACTGGCGCTGTTCCCGGTCAGGAAAACTCAGCAACGATGAACGTGAACACTCGAGCATGCGAGCAGCGAGCAGCCCGGGTCCAGTTGTGAGCGAATGTGTGCACCCGCGGCGAGCAGAACTCGGGCTAGCGGCCGTCTGGAGGTCGTCCGAACCAGGAGCACGTTCGCCGTTCTGCCAACAGTCATTCGTGTTGCTGGCCATGGGGAGACGCGTCAGTTCAGGGTCAGTACACCCAATTTTCGAGCGTGTTGATTACGCCGCCGAAGTGCGCTTTTGCAGGAATTCTACCTTGTCTGGACTTGTCCGACGGTGGATACATCGTAGTGTCCTCTGTCAATATCATATGTATTGCCCAGTCGAAGTTGCCCTGGCTGATATAATCCTCGATGGCATCAATCACGTCCTGCGAGCGTTCGATCCTGATCACATCCGCTGCCTGAAGCCCGAACGCACGCTCAAGTGGCTTGCTTTCAGCGTATGCAAAACGTCAGATTGGCTAGGCATATGCATGTCCCGCGCCCCCTCACCCCCCAGCCTTCTAGCGTGAGTGTCTGCAGTCCGGTCAGTGCGCTGACGAGCACACGAGCACGATGCCAGAGTCCGACGGTGAGCGTGTGTGTGCGTCCCGGGCGAACCCGACAGAGGTTTGTGGCAACGACGCGCAACAAGGGTCATGTTTGAACTTCGACATAGACGTCTGTTCTACGAAGGTGAGCAGACAGCAGGAACCTTGACCCCCCCTTCCGGGCGACCCGTCCAGCGACTTCGATATGACTCACATCATGGTGTGCGCGCAGTGTGTGAACATACGACTCCAGGCAGGCAGGAGCGGATTCTCCCTTGAGTCAGCACACAGCTGACACGGATGACCTTCGAGAAACTTCGTGACATTTCCCAATAACAACACGCACTGCAGACAGTCTGTGCACGGTTCAAACTTCTCTGATACCCGTCCACGAACATGCAACAGTGTGAGAGCCTCCACACGAGCGCTAGAGCGAGACATCTCTTGCGAAGCACGTAAGCCGTCTGCGAAACTCATGACAGTGTTCCGACCCGCGAGCGTCCGTATATTGTCTCGACCACGTCCTCCTCTTGACGGAGCCGCGTTCGAGCTTCTTATAGTCTCCACGCGCTTGGACTAGAGAGGCCGCTTTAGAGGATCCGAAGCTCCAAGTCCCACCATGCGTGTTGTGTGCTTCTCCGGGATTCGGAACGACATGGCTTCCACGCTGCAGCGTCGTTGGGCTCGATGTGTTGAGCTGATGAGAGGTCGGTGATAGGACCGGGCTGACCCAGGCCAGAAACTACACACCAGTACTAGTAGTGTGACCGAAAGCTCCTGAAGCTGCGGAACGTCTGGTTTGAGGGAAGGATGGGAAGAATGTTCAGCCAGATTCACCGCCGATAGAGAATGGAGGTGGGTCGTGCTCGATTGCACGATGAGGCTCCGATTCGCCGGTGGCGGGGAGAGGTTAAAAAGACTTGCGCCTATTCCAGGTTTTCATCTGCGGAGGCGGTTGTGTGCACACTGGTAGGGGTCGCTGTGGCCAGGGACTAGACTGGATACGGCATAGCTCGCAAGGCGGGTGAGTAGTAATGAAACAGAATAATACTGAGGAATGATGGTCAATAGCGCTGGAGACCGATTCCTGACGGACCGCTGAGTATGGGGATATGCCTCTCTCGGCGAGCGGTATTGTTTTGGATGTACTTGCCATGGAGGCTCGGTATTGTGGGCTACTGCGGTAGAAAATAGGGCGAGTTTGACAGACGCACAGATGTTCGCCATCCAGATACACCAATCGAGCAAACCTTCCTGACTCGGGAGTGGAAGACTAAACCAGTTGGGAGTCAGAGTCCAGCACCTCGACGGAGCATTCTATGTTCGATCGCGTTTCACAAGTGCTCATGTGGTTCTAGCTTGACACTGACAGGGATGTCCCCATCAAGACTCAGCTTCGCCAGCAAGGACACGCAAGGCAAGTCATGTTGAAACGATACAAGTGGCAGGATGACGCACCGGCAGCATCAGACGTGTCAGTGCACACGCACCTGGGATAGCAACAGATCAGAAGGACTAGTGCTAGTCTCAGCGATCTTAGCCATGCATGTGGGAGGGAGCATGAGGGAGCGTTGTGCAGAAAAGAGAGAGTTCGTGGATGTTACGCAGCATGGTGTTCTGAGGACAAAGGAACTCAAAGTTCGAGGATAGCGTGTTGGTGATAAGAGCGGCAGAAGGGACCCACGGGAGCGGGTGGGAGAAGGGCTTTGGTTCGACGAGAAAGGGAGTACAAGGAAGGCCGTTGAAGCGGGGTCGCCACGGCTACGGACGACGTCCTTGATTCATAGAGGAGAAAGTGGAGGAGAGTGATATGTAGTAGTTGGAACTCGGAACTGGGTCGAGAACCCCGCGAAGGAGTACGCGACAAACATAACCTTTCCGGGCAAGAGGCTCGTGGGCCACGTGTGGTTTGGGCCTGAAGGATCACAAACGAGTTGCCCGATTAGTGCGTCCTCTTATTCCCTTCCGCCATGTGCACGGACTCTGCGCGAATGCAGCCTTATTCTCCAATGGGCAGCGCTGGCAGCCCTCATGGCCAGCTACGCCCGCGCACAAACTATAAGAATCGACGGTGCTCGACGTTGAGGGCGGCCACACCGCACAGCGCACAACATCGTCGCGTCGTCTACCGCAGAACCCGCAATATTCCTCTCTGCCCCGCCTCGCGCACACCCCGTGTCGATCACGTCGCGCGCCCACACACATACTCTATTGTCCGCCCAGCCAGTCTCACTATCTAGTCTGCTCCCTATAATACCGCCTGCGCTCCCAACAGTGTACCGCCCCAGCTTTCTGCGCCTTTTCCTCTTTTCTCTTCTGCTTTCACGAGTCCAGTAGCCATGTTCCAGGTCGCCTCTCGCCACGCAGCCATCCCCGAGGCTCTCAACCTCTCCGCAGCCCACTACCAGCACCCGGCAGAGCCAAAGCTCAACATCCCGCGCCGCCTCGCGCGCCCCAGCTTCTCTGAGCCCTCGCGTGACTCCATCGCGCGCTTCGACCCCGGGCTCGCGAGTGTTCCCCTCGAATACATCAGAAGGACGCTGGCTGCCAACTCCCATGAGTACGTCCCTCCCCACGCGCATTCTCAGTGCGCGAAGCATTCTAACGTTCACTTTCAGGATGCTCCTTGCGCTCTCCCTTCTGACGATCCCCACTTCGCTTCCGTGTGCGCACCTCCCGTCCTCAATCGACGCTCCCTTGCGTCCGACGTCGCACGCCCCCGACACGTCTGCCTTCCCCACCCACGTCTTTGCCATCCTCTCCTCGCGCTCGTCCGCAACGACCCCCACCGTCGCGTCCTTCACAGACAGGGCCTCGCTCCCGCCCTCGACGACCGTGCCCCTCTTACCCGCCTCCGCGCTCGTCATGGCCGTCCACTGCTCCCTCCTTCCCCCACTCCCCCAGCCTCCTCGGGGCATCTCCACTCGCCGTGCCGCACTCACCCTTCCCATCGTCCCGGTCACCGTCCCGAGCCCGGAGACGTACCCGCTGCTACACGCGTACCTGCACACCATGCGCCCCGACACCCTCCTCGCCTCGCTCCTCCCCTCACTTGCGTCCGCCCTCCCACAGCTCTCGGGCGCGACCGCGAGCTCGAACAGGCTCGTGTATGTCGCACAAATCAGCCCGAGCCAGGTCACTCGCTTCGCGCACGCCCTCGCCGGCGCCGCGTTCCAGCGCGGGGGCACGCAGGGCGCGGTGAACGGGCTGATGGCGCACATCAAGGTCGTGAATGGCTTGTGGCAGAACGTCTGCGCGTTGGGCGTGTTTGATGCGGAGCTGTGGGGCGTCATGGACCTCGCGTGGGAGGTGGTGCTCGCGGCGATGACCAAGGTCATCGAGAACAAGGCGTAGGCGCGCCTTGCAGTGGTGTTCCTGGTGCGCTGTGCGTGCTTCCGCCTCCCACATACATCACCTCAGCCTCTGCCTTTGCATCAGGCTTTAAAAACCACGGGTTCCGTCGACGTCTACCCCCATTGACGCTCAATTTTAATCCTTCCTCGTCTCTCAGGCTCCCGTTTTCTATGGGTTGGACTTCATATGTTCGTCTAATGCTTACATTCCATCCTACTACTGTTGCCATTCTCGCTCCGGCCGAGTTGTCACACATTGCATGCCACATGCATCTAGTTTCGCGCATACCGCTCATCCAATTCCCAGAATACCCTCATCATGTATCCCTTGTCTCGCTGCCCCCCACTGTATCCTTACTACTGTTTCGCTCGCTCGCTACTGGTGGTTGTTGTTGACGCTCTGATATCGAAATATCGAAGAGAAATAGAAGAGTGTCATTGTCATTTGTCTCTTGCAAGTTCGTACTCGCATGTTCGGACACCTGAGAGAGCTTGAACAAGACAAGATTGTTCATGGGATGAAGCTCCCTTAGATCCAGAATGTGGCGGCCTGGCCGTCCAAACACTTGTAACAAATGACATCAGATCACAGGGAGTTTAGATAAGATCACACATTTACGTACTGTGGTGATACCAACTTCCTTGTAATGATAGGTTCTCGTTCAAGTTGAATCCAACATCCACCATCACCTGGCACACCCTCCGGTGCACCAAAACATCCTCTTGTCAGTCTCTACTCGCACAGCCCACGATGTCACATATGCCATGGGAGATGCTCAAGCTTGCCACCCTCCAAGTCGTTCTCAACGACCTCGGCCTGTCAAAGTACACCAACACGACCCTGCGACAGCAGCTCGTGAAGATCCTGCGGGATGTCGAGACGGACGGCCGTGGGTCCCAACAACAACTCCCCCCTTCCTGACCATTTTTCTCAACCTTTACCTTTACTTCTCATGCAGTCGAGGCTGTCTCCCAAGAGCTGGAAGACCGCCAGCTCGCCGCAGACCGCGCGCGATCCCCCTCGTTCTCCTACGTCCCCAACCGCCCCGAAGAGAGCCCCGAGCTCGGATACACCGGGCACCCTCCCCGCCCAGTCCCCGTCGTCGAGATCCGCTCCCATCGCCCCCACCCCAACGCCGAAGCAGGGCCCAGCCGCGTCCGCGTCCCCATCCACGCTCAAAACCACCACGGACCCGGCGCCAGCACAAACCGCACATCGGCCGTCCCGCTCACGCGCGTCGGGCCCCCAGCGAAGAAACGCAAGATGACGGTGATGGTGGCGGTGCCGCCGCCGAGCTACGCCATCCTCTACAGGCAGCACCAGGAGATCGCGCCGCCTGCGAAGGACCGCTACCCGCTCTTGCGTCCCAACCAGCGCTTTGACGGCGTGCACCTCCCCGCGCCGCGCAGGCATGTGCGGCTGGGGGGGGCTGCGGACCCAGAACATGCAGATGCAAGGGCAATTGTGAGTGCGAGTGCGAATGTGAGGGATGTATCTGGGCTTCGGGAGGATGACGATGCAGGTCCGGGAACGGGCGCGAGTGGACACGTCAATGGGGAAAGGACGCATGTGGGTGCGCCGGAGTCCCCGACTTCTTTGAGACGGCTCGAGGCGGTCGTGGGGACGCCGGTCGAGGCCGTGAAGGCACGCTGGGGGCGGGAGGTCAACGGCGACATGGAGGATTAGTATGGCAACTTTGGGACCATGGTGAAATGGTGAATGTTGCCTCTCATCCTGCTATGACCTAGAACAGCACATTGTATCCAAGGCGTTTGTGGAGTCGACAGTATCTCTTTCTTGATTATGTTACAGGCGTGTTGTGGTTGTGCATATGTACTGGAAGCGCGGCGCGCAATCCCTGCCCCGCCACAAAATTGCTCTTGTATTGGCATGATGTGTTTGATCCATTGTCCGTATACGACACGGACGATGTGGGTCACTATGAGAACTAACGTTGCGCGTGTTATTTCTATGTAGAGAAAAACATCCTGATAACGCGATAAAAACTTATATACTCCACAACCACAACATCGTCATTGATCACGGAATGTCAACTGTTGTCCCAGTTTCTAAGGTTCACGACGAGGACGTCTCCTGCAAGTCGCGCTCAGCCTTCGCTTTGGCGGCAGCTTCGAGCTCGGCGTAGGTGCCGCTCTTCAGACACATGCTCCTGAAGATGCCACCCTCCTTCTGGATCAGGTTCAAGGGCGTGTCGAACTCAGCCAGCTCGCCCTTGTCGAGGACAATCAGCCGGTCGTAGTCGATGACCGTCCGCAAGCGGTGCGCCACTGCCAACCGGGTCCGCAACTCCGTCAGTGCCTGTTCACGAAGAGTCCTCAGAGGGCCTCGAGGAAAACGCACCGGTGAGCAGCATCGAGCTGTTGAACTCCTCCCTGATCGTCGCCTGGATCTTCGCGTCCGTCGCGAAGTCGATGCTGCTCGTTGCCTCGTCGAGCACGATGATCGCGCTCCGGCGGAGCAGCGCGCGCGCCATTGCGATGAGCTGCCGCTGGCCCTGTGAGAAGTTCGTGCCCCCGGGTGAGACCTGCGTGTCGAGCGTGATGACCGTCTTGCCCTCGAGTTCCGTGGGCGACGTGGAGACGGAGGCGATGGTCGCCTCGCGTCCCGTCTCTCCCTCGTGGATCGACGCGGCGCGGGAGGCGGCACGCGAGGCTTCGCGCGAGGTGCGCTGAGAGGCGAGTTGGCTGTCAGTCAACATTTGGACGCGCTGGAGGACGTCCAGGCATTCCTCATCGGTGTGTTCGTCTGGGTGAGAGACGCTGTGTTCAACGACGGGTGATTTGCGGGAATGAGTGACGCTCACCGAACGGATCCAGGTTCTCACGCAGAGTACCGGAGAAAAGGGTAGCATCCTGAGGAATGAATGTCTGCGAACAGCAGATCAGTCACTGCACAGTGGATGTAGTCATTGACACTCACGATACGCGAACGCAAGTCGTGCAAACCGATACTGCAGATATCGATGCCATCAATGAGAATCTTTCCACCAGCAGGGTCGACCTGGACCCCGTTACCTTGTCAACACGCAGCTAGATAAATATAACTGCCTACTCACAAAACGCAGTATACTCATGGCAAGCGTCGACTTGCCGCTACCCGTCCTTCCGAGTAGACCGACGCGCTCTGTTGCTTTCAAGGAGAACGAGATTCCATGAAGGACAGCAGGTAAGTCGGGCGCGTACTTCACAGTCAAGTCCTCGACAACGAGCATCGAGTCTTTGTTCTGACTGGTCGAAGACGGCCAGTACGCAGGAGGACGGTTTGACTCGTTGATCGCTGGGGGCTCCTGAGGGAGATCGAGGTATTCTACCACACGCTCGACGGAGCTACAACGAAAAGTTTGTCAGGGCGAAGGTTCAAGCGAGAATAATATCCATGAACGTACTTTAGATCAAGCTCCAGGGCGGTCCAGAATCGGCATGCCCAGTAGACACTGTTCGTGAATGACATCGCGGAAGTGATACACACACCAGCTAGACCAGCGTCCACGTAGCCCGAAAGAGCGAAGAGCGTGGTCGCAAGGATACCCGTCGCGCCGAGGGCATCGAACGTCAGGAGAAGCCATCGGTTCGTCATCCAGAACGTATACCACATCTGTGTGGTCAGGTCGACCTTCTTGTACAGGTCGTCGAGGAAGTGCTCCTCGGCCGAGAACGCACGCACGGTGACGATCCCTTCCAAAAGCTCGCTGAAGTTTGCGAAGATGGGACTGCGCGTGTTGGACTCCATGCGTCGGATGTCGCGCCCTGTGTTGAGGTAGGCGATTGCAGCTCGGCGGTAGAAGAACCCGAGGACAGCTGCAGGGAAGACGAAGAGGGGAAATACAACGCTGTAGGTCATTCAGTTGGTGCCAATGAGTCGGTGCCAAAGAAACAGAGCCTAACTCACATGACTGTCAACATGGAGACGGCGAACAGGGCCAACGACTGGTTGACCTGCTGCAGAGTTGAGGCCAGAGAAGAGTCGACTGTCTCAATATCCTATCATGAAAAGGTTATCTGGTGAGTGGTTTGGGTTGAACGCAAACATCGACCCATACCTTGCTGAAACGATTGAGCATACGACCCTGAGGCGTGACGTCGTGCCATCGCATAGTTGCACGAACGACGGTCCTCAACAACTTGTCGAACAGAATTCTGGACGCCCGAAGTGCGCCAGTATACTGCGTCATAACTCCAGTAATGTTGACCAAACCAGTGGCGAGGGAGATCGCTGCAAAGATACCAATGTAGAAGTACGGGTGCTCCTGCGCATGCGGGAAGGTGATTTTGGTTGTGATGAATGGAATCGTAGGTGTATGCAACATAGTGGTATGATGGAAGTGTGCGAGGCCATCATCGAGAACGTGTTGATGCTCTGCGTGCGCCCTATACGAGTACGAAAACTGAAGTGAAGGAGCAGTGCCTTCACCATATGCTTCACCCCAGATCTAACCAACATTGTGAGGAAGGGCAGGGACAGTGCACAGATAACATGTAGCTCACCTTGATCCAGATTTTCTCGCCAACACCAAGAAGCTGGGTGAGGAGAATGAGGAAGGACAAGATGGCCCATGTCCAGTAGGAGCTACGCGCATAGTCAATCAACAAGATTGTGTGCTGTCAAGAGATGCACTTACGAGGCTTTCAAGTAAGTGTTGTAGATGTTCCACTTGACACTGCCCGTCTCACGATGTTCTTCTTCAATTAGCTTCCGTGGCTTCTTCTTGCCCTTGACAGCTGCAGCCTGATCGCCGCCAACCTCGGCGTCTATCTCGGCGTTGGGGTTCTCCTCTGCCTTCTCAGCCTCGATGACCTGCTCCTCCTTGTGGGCCTCGAGCTCCTCCACGTGGGCAATATCATCAAGCACACCGTGAGCACGGAGGTCCTTGATTGTCCCTTGGGTATCGATGCGACCGTCAAGCATACGAATGAGGTAATGTGCTCCTGGCAGGACGAGCTCGACATGGTGGGTGACGAGAATCTAAGGGGTGGGGATTAGGAAGTTTTCAAAACATGTCCAAGCCAACGGACTTACCACAGTCCGATTTGCCAAAAGCGGGCCACGGAACAGCTTTTCGAACAAGAATCGAGCAGTGTGGCTATCTACAGCACTCAACGGGTCGTCCAAGAGGACATACTTCGTCGGCGCATACACTGCTCGCGCAAGAGCGACACTGACAGATCGCACGAGTTGGTCTATGAAACGAGAGCAATGGGAAATCTGACTTACCGAGCCTTTTGACCACCGGACAGGCTGACACCACTACATACCACAGAATTTTATGAGCCACCCCAGGACGTGATGGCGGATACTTTCCTCACTCACCGTGCACCAATCTCAGTCGCATCACCATCCTCAAGGATCTCCAGATCCGGCTTCAACGCACAGCACTCCACGACAGCCTTGTATTTTTCCTCGTCATACGGGTACCCGAACAGGATGTTGTCCTTGATACTCTGATGACGCAGCCACGGCGACTGCGCGGCGTACGAGATCGTGTGCGACAACCCATGTTCGTCCACCACCGACGCGTTCTTTGACATGACGATCCGCCCCTCGAGGGTCGTGAGTTCACCAAGAAGGGCCATGAGGAGTGCAGTCTTGCCGCTCGCAGTGGGACCAGTGACGAGCGTGAGCTGGCCCTCGGGGAACATGACGTTGATGTCACGCAGCTCGAACCGGTGATCGCCCAGGGATGCGAGTCCAGCACTAGCGACGGATGCGTCGTCCACGGCGGTCGCGGTTTCATCTGTTTCTGTGGTTCCGTTGGTGCCATTATCTTTCGCCTTGCCTTTGCCCTTGTCTTTATCGGCCTTCTTCTCCTCGACCTCGTTCCACTTGAACGATCCGTGGACGATCCCAAGCCCTGTCTGGGTCTCAGCAGACGGAGGGACGCGGCCTCTCTTGATAGTAGACACCTGCTCGTCAACCTCTTCTTCGTCAAGGTATGTCGCAATACGATCGAGTGCAACCTTGGACTGTCAGATGGTAAGTAATCAGGCAATACTGTGAATGGGTTTCGGCGACACACCTGTAGCACCTGAACGATCCAGGCAGGGATAACGTTCAGGGGTGCCCGGACCATCTGGTACAATGCTATAGCCTGCACAGAGTCGGTTATCTATCGTGTAGTCCAATGTCCGAGAGGACTCACCGTGAATGCCGTGCCAATGGTCAACTCATTGCCTTGCGCGACATAGACGAAGAATGATGTGACAGAAACCAAGATCGGGGCACACGTCCAGATAAGGGAGAAGAGCACAGAGTTGATTCGCGCTGTGATTTCACGTCAGTCACCGTCATGGCATTAGGCTTCATAGCATACAAGGCGTACCTTTGATCATCCACTGCATCTCAACCTCACGCGCATCGAGCACACGCCGGATCCACCGGTCCTCCCACGCAAAGAACTTAATGAACTTGACCGCGCTTATCAGCTCGTTGAGCACACCCATACGTTTGTCGCGCGCCGTCGAGACACCCTTCTGGATGCGGATGGAGCGCTTGGCGACGAAGTTGTTGAGTGGCCAACTGAGGATAAGAACGAAGAAACCTGCGAAGGCAGACCATCCTAGCAACCTAGAGACAGACATATGTATGCATGGAATGTATAGAATACTAAGGACTTACTGGTAGAGGAAGACAGAAGCAATGATGATCTCAAAGGGTGCTGTTGGACGTGTCAAGCACTATACCCACAGCAGAATGCAGACAACTCACCACCGTACAAGAAGTACATTGCAGAGCAAGTCATAGAAATCCGGTTGGCGTCACCAGCCATAAGATTGACAATCTTGCCAATGTCCGCGCCTGCCTTCGGTTCGTCACCCTTAGGATCCTCCTTCCCAGGCGGCTTGGCCTTCTTATCCGCGGCATCCTTGTCCACGATGCCAGAGAAGTCTTTTCGCTTCAGTGCCTTGTCATAGATTGCGGCCATGAGCTCCGAGCGAATACGCGTGCACGCGCGCCGTCCATACCACAGATGTTGCACGTCCGCCTGCGCCTTAGCGATGGAACTGGCAAATGCGAGAAACGCGTACACGAACGCAATCGCACGCTTCTCCGGGTTACGTCCATTTACCTCTAGGGCGTCGAGAATGCGCTTGAGGAAGAACGGACCAGCATAGTTGAACACGATGCTAATATACGTAAGGATGAAGTCGAGGATGAGGTCTAGGGAGTTGGTGACCCATAATCGCTTCAATAGCTTCCCAGAGGACCGCGAGAACTTGATATGCAGCGGCCGCGCCTGCATGGAGGGACTAAGGGACCAGACATCCTCTTCATTTAGCGTGTTGTAGGTCCCTTTCTCGAGAAGGGGGAGGATCCAGCGGAAAGACGCCCAACCCCATACGGTCGTGTAGTCTTCGGGCGATACGGACTTGCCCTGCGCAATGGTCGCATCATGCGTTGACAAGGCGAATGTAAGCATGACTCACTATCTCTTCCTTCTTCACGCGCTTGCTTGGGATGTCCAACGGCATATTCAAGACAAGCGTTAGGAGCCCGCCGACGGCCACCAAGTTAACGATATATACAGCCATTCGGATAGATGTGGGCAGAGGCATTGCATACACATAATGATCGTAAAGGTATCCGAAGAACGTCACGAAACCACATATGAGGTGCACGGTGAACAGAGAGAGCAGGTCGGCTGGTGCAGTAGGAGTGGGCCGAAGTACAGGACGAAGGGTTGCATAGAACCATGTGACAGCAACAAGGAAGTCTCGGAGACCATTCCAGGTGTCTTCAGGGTTGACGATGAGACTGTAGCAACCAACACCCATCCAAAGCAGAGTCTCCACGAGTGAGATAGAAGACAGGATGAGGGTACGCCAGAGGGGTACGGTTGGTGCCTCCTCTTCTTCTACATTCTCCTCGCCAGCAATCAGGGCCTCGGCTTCATGAAGTGGCAGAAAGTTGGCAAACGGCTTTTGGACGGCTCGGAACAGTACACGGACAGGTGGGGCAGTCGTAAGCAGTACGAGACCGAGGAGTGCAGTTGGGAGGACAGCGGCCCAGAAACCACGTACGCACGCGTCAGAGAGGGTGGGGTGCTCGACGCAGGCTATTGCACGGGGGGTTGTAGTCGCTGGTGGGATATGGAAGATGTGCTCAACGCAGGCTATTGCACGGGGGTTGCGTGGTCGCTGGTGGGATATGGAAGAGCGGTGGTTGTCTCAGGCCTGAAGCAGGCGCACGGGCTAGGTGAGTTCAGATTCCCGCACTATCGTCAATGCGTTGATGGCGGTCACAGGCAGTAGGCGCGAGGATAAAAACAAACACTGGGAGTGCGACGGCCCTGCGTGCCCGTCTGAGGAGATAGAGTCGAGCAATGTCGACGGTTGGGAACTGTCAACAACTCCGAGAGACGCGGAGTCGGGCACACTGTGCGCAAAGGCGCGCAAGCGCCGTTCACACCCAGTTCACACTGTGAGACTCCTGAGAGTCACCACGTTCATTCGTGGTTGGGATTGTAGTTACCTGGTTGATCCTGCCAGTGACCCACGGTCCCACACGATGACAACTTCTTGCTTCTCGTTCAGCACTCAGCAATTACCGAGTAACTACTAGCACGACATCGCGATGTGCATATGTACCAAATTCAATTGCAACTCGCATATCATAGCCCGGCACTCTCGACTAGTGTGGGTTTGAGAGAGTAATATCCAGTCACAACACTCTGCTACTAAAGAGTCACCCACTTAGTCTCCCAAATAGTTGGCCTGACAGTAGTGTTACTCAGCTACAGCGTATCCTCAAACTCACAGTCAAGAAATACTGTCCAAGATCGCTAATATCGTCAAGTACAGACACTATGTCAGCCCAGTATGACTGCTCTCATCGGCACGAGCCACCACCCACCTCACTACCAAATCGACGCCTCTCGACCGCCGCGAGTACCGACAATGCATATTCACACGACTCGTTGGCTATTGTCACTGTGCGCAAGAGGTGCGCAAGCGCCATTCACACCCAGTTCACACTGTGGTGCGCAAAGGCGCGCAAGCGCCGTTCACACCCAGTTCACACTGTGAGACTCCTGAGAGTCACCACGTTCATTCGTGGTTGGGATTGTAGTTACCTGGTTGATCCTGCCAGTGACCCACGGTCCCACACGATGACAACTTCTTGCTTCTCCTTCAGCACTCAGCAATTACCGAGTAACTACTACAGTAGCACGACATCGCGATGTGCATATGTACCAAATTCAATTGCAACTCGCATATCATAGCCCGGCACTCTCGACTAGTGTGGGTTTGAGAGAGTAATATCCAGTCACAACACTCTGCTACTAAAGAGTCACCCACTTAGTCTCCCAAATAGTTGGCCTGACAGTAGTGTTACTCAGCTACAGCGTATCCTCAAACTCACAGTCAAGAAATACTGTCCAAGATCGCTAATATCCTCAAGTACAGACACTATGTCAGCCAAGTTCGACTGCTCTCATCCGCACGACACCACCGCCCACCTCACTACCGAATCGCGCCTCTCGACCGCCGCGAGTACAGTATGACTGCTCTCATCGGCACGAGCCACCACCCACCTCACTACCAAATCGACGCCTCTCGACCGCCGCGAGTATGACAATGAATATCCCACGAGCCGTTGGCTATTGTATATCTTGTCACGAAAGAACTTGGATGTACTCAGCAGCATCCTGCAGGAATGGTAGCGACAATGCATATTCACACGACTCGTTGGCTATTGTATGTCTTGTCACGAACGAACTTGGATGTACTCAACAGCATCCTGCAGGAATGGTAGATTCACTGGTAGGAGAAACTTTCGAGCTCAAGTTACTTCGCAGAAGGCACTACCCATGACTCGGAGACGTTCACATGGAGGATCCATCTATATGTATATCCTCCTCTTCAAGACAGGACCTATGCCATCCTTTCACCATTATCCCGCTCGGAAGGTGGTCGCCCCAACCGCCCGTACTACTGATTCCGTGCAATCACCGTCAACACGGGAGCCCGGCAACTTACAATGCTCCCGTTTTCCAGTGCTCAACACCTCTTCAACAGCATGCGGACCGGGCGAGGACACTCGTGATCAGGTCTTCTTGATCTCCTGGGTCTCCCTCGTGACGATGAGACTGAAGTTTTGAGCAGCGCCCACGACTTCCCTGACATAACGCTTCATTCGCCCTGGGTACAAGAGACGATGGTGGAGGGGGCGACGTGCATGTGTCCTCGAATTTCCACCTAAGATGCATATACTCAATACCCTCGTCTTAGCTGCTGCTGCGAGCCGAGCCCTCGCGAAGACCTGTACCCTGCGGCCTCTTGGTCATGGCAGAAGTGATGTTTCGCAGGTAAACTCAATATATACCCTGCCGAAATCCGCGTGCTGAATATTGCAGATAGAAAGAGCTATTGCGGAGTGTGGCCAAGGCGGCACGACCGTACTCGGACCTGGAGAATACAACATCACAAGGTACACTATTTCAGTAGGACCTGCTGACATACATAGGAAGGCACTGACTCAAGAACACAGGAAGATGCACTGGAACCTAGTCAACTCCCGCGTGGACCTGCATGGCTCCTTGAACGTGATTATTTACACTCACCTTGTCTCCAGATGCAATTGTCGCTCATGAGATGTTTTTCTTGTGCAGTTCGTCTCCGACCTCCCTTACTGGATGGATCCTTCCTCGACGTATCGTGTCATCTTCATTCAATCCCAAGCTTCCTGGTTCGTCATCTCCGGTCACGACTTTACCATCGACGGCCACCGCACCGGCGGAATCATCGGCAACGGCCAGCACTGGTGGTCTTGGTACGGCAACGCGACGCGGCTTGACGGGGACGGACGGCCAGTGGCGCTCAGTCTCTCGAATGTCACGCGTGGGGTGGTCAGGAACTTCAAAATCGACGGGCCGCCGTTCTGGTGCCATGCGGTAGCGGACTCAAAGGACGTGGTGTATGACGGTATAACTTGTGTGGCGGAAAACGCAGACGAGAGATGGTTCGGGCAGAAGTGAGTCCAGCTCTTCACAGTGATGTTGTTTCGTGCCGTCCTGAACGCCCGATGAGTATCGTCTGGAATACGGATGGTATGTTCTGTGTTGTCTATCCGACATGAGATGGTAGCTAATTGTATAATGGTGAATGGCGCGGACACACAGGGATCGACACATACCGATCAGACAATATCACCATGCTCAATTGGGATGTGCGTCCGTTCTCACACCCGCTCAACGGGAATGACCCTACCCTTTCCAACCTCACACTGAATCTGATGCGCCGCCGCAGATTACTTCTGGTGACGATTGCTTAGCTATCAAAGGGGTCAGTATGAGTACCTGCTTCGAGTGGGTGCAGTCAGGAAACCCACACACTGAAGCACTACCTTTCGCGTACTATATTGACATGTCACTCACAGAATTCGACAAATATATTCGCTAAGAACATCACCTGTCGTGGAGGTACAGGCATTGCGTTCGGGTCCCTGGGGCAATATGCAGAGTTGGTGAGTCTGCAGTACCTTGAGACACCTACATTGGAATGCTCAGCTCCTTTATATAGCCAGACTACGTCCATAATGTCGTCTTGGAGGATATCACTGTCAGTACGCTTCTCACAGGACGTGACTGTTGGACATCATGACAAGCTCGAGCTTCGCAGTTTGTTCGACCAGACGCGCAGGTACAGCCTTTGATGCAACATGGAGTATGTCGTGCGGCACCTATCGGCTCTTATAACCATCTGTCGAGATTCTGACTGGCAGAATGGACAGGTGTACTTCAAGTCTTGGACGGGTACTCGGATAGGGTTCCCACCGACTGGTGGAGGGGCTGGTGGTGGTGTGTCAAAGCTCCGCGGACCCGGGATAAATGACTTACATCTATCATGCCAGGTCGTGTCTCTGGTGTCGTCGCGCGCAACGTCAAGCTTGACCAGGTCACAACGCCGATACAGCTATATCAGACAAACCTGGGACATCCGTGCGTTATTTCGATTGTCTGTGATAGCCCTACGTCGCAGGCTGATAAGGGGTGCAATAATCACAAACGTCGGGTGCTATGCAGTGGCGACGCACCATCACAACTGCAATTTACAAACCTTTCATTCGAAGATTGGAAGGGAACGGCAGAGACATCTACTAGTACGTGTGTCCCCAACTGCCCTCACGCTAGACACCTGCGGTCTGTGGACTTCGCAGGTTTTACATGCGCATATGAATACGTTTGATTGATGATTCTACGTCCTCCGCAGTCGTTGATCTCCGATGTAGCTCTGCGGCACCATGCACGGATATTATGTTCGAAGACATTGCAATCGAGGTTCCGAAGGGACAGAGTCTGGCATACACCTGTGTCAACGTTGGGCATGCGACAGGATTTCCCTCCGGAGGTGAGTGCTCCCACTGGTAGTGAGAGCTACGGGTTGGAGGCTCCTCTGCCTGTCTCGCGTTGCTAATGAACTATTCTTACTGCTATTTCTGTGGGCACCCCGTTGTCGCGTGTGTTATTGTTGGAACGGGGCGGTGACGATGACTGAGCAGCGTGTCCTGTCAGGAAGATGTGATCGAGGATGTCCTGTCAGCAAGGGCAAAACGCTGTGAAGACAGATGGATGAACAGGAAGTACATATGTAGCTGCATCGAACGAAGGGCCAAGGAGGATGTCTAGCGTGTCAATGTCTGTAGGAAAGTAAGAACGAGTGTTTTTATCAAAGATGACTGATGAGCTGTATGCGCAGCACTGGCGGGAGTGTGAAGCAACCCAAGCCGGCAGCGTAGTCGAACCTGATGCCGAGCCGCGCGATGATCGCCGCAGAGATACCTATGTAGGCCTGAAACCTGTGAGACTGGTATAGGGTAGAGTGCATGACCCTGCGTATACGGGCCATCGAGAGGTTGTCGATGTTGACGATGATGAGCAGGAGGAGGACGGCGGTGGCGGGAGTTTGGTAGAGGCGGGGCCGAGGAGGTCTGGACGAAGCTGGAACTGGTGGTGAGTGGGCGACGCTCGGTTTCCCATAGCAACATGAGGCCGTCAGGCAGAGGAGACGCCCAGAAACACAGGCCCCAACGGCGCAAATCACAAAACGGCTCTTTCGCTGACCACCACAACCTCACTCCCTTTCTTTTCTCCCCGCCCGTCCTTGTCCTTGTCCTTCACAGCAGGCAGGCCCTCTTTCTGCGCAGGACGTCGACTTTGCTCTTGACCGACCCGACCGACCCACTCGCCCCCGGCACTTATAGACCATGCCTTTCAACAGAAAGCGTCAGTCCGATATGGACTTTTCTGACGGCAAGATTCCCTCTCTTGAGCAGCACCCCGACATTGTCATCAATGGCAGCCAGCCCTCTCACCTCCAGCGCAACAAGACTGAGCGCCGCCGTCTTCAGGGCCTCCAGCGCACCACATCTACCACCGCCCAGGCGGTCGCACCTTTCGTGCCCCGCACGGCTATGGAGAAGATTAACCATTGGATGATTAACGAGGGTGGAAGGCGCATGTTTTTCTTTGTCTTTCTCCTCCTCCATGCCCTCGTCATCGCCTTCGGCTTCATGCACTACCAGCTCAAGGACAGCTCCGTTATCGCGCGCTCAACATTCGGTATCACTTTCCGTAAGTCCTTGACAACACAAAGTCTAGCCCCTCCCTCCTCGCTGACTGGCGCGCGAACGTGCATGATTGAACTAATCCAGCAATCGCGCGTACTGCTGCGCTCGTCTTGCATGTCGATGTCGCGTTCATCCTCCTCCCAGTCTGCCGCAACTTCATCTCTCTCCTTCGCCGCACGCCGCTCAACTCGTTCATTCCCTTTGACAAGAACATCACGTTCCACAAGGCTGTCGCCTGGTCCATCGTCATCTTCTCCATCGTACACATCGTCGCTCACATGGTCAACTTCACTGAGCTCGCGATGGTCGACCCCGACGCGACCACCACCGGCAAGCGCATCTTCGCCTTTGTTGCTGCCAACTTCATAACTGGTCCCGGCGCAACTGGCTGGATTATGACTGTCGCCCTCGGTATCATGGTCTGGTTCGCTATCGAGAAGCGTCGTCGTGCGCATTTCGAGTGGTTCTGGTACTCACACCACCTCTTCATCGTCTTCTTCATTAACTGGCAACTCCACGGTATGTTCTGCATGATTAAGCCGGACAGACCGCCCTACTGCTCATACAATACTATCGGTGTCTTCTGGGTGAGTTGTGTTTGTGCCAAGGGTTCCGAGTGTTTCAGCTGAGATTGTTGCAGCGTTACTGGCTCGTGGGCGGTGTGATCTGGATCTACGAGCGTATCCTTCGTGAAGTTCGCTCCCGCCACCGCACCTACATTTCCAAAGTCATTCAGCACCCATCGAACGTTATGGAGATCCAAATCAAGAAGGAAAAGACTACCACTCGTGCTGGCCAATACATCTTCCTGTGCTGCCCCGAGATCTCCTACTTCCAGTGGCACCCCTTCACCCTTACCAGGTGAGTTCCACCCTTCACGCGTCTGTATATTGAGTCACTATTGATTCGTTTGTAGCGCCCCCGAGGAGGACTACATTTCTGTCCACATCCGTGTTGTGGGTGACTTCACCAGTGCCTTCGCCAAGGCTATTGGCTGCGATTTCGAGAAGAAAGGCAAGGGCGAGAAGGATGAGGCAGGTGGTAAGATTGTCGGCACCGCTGCGAACCCACCCATCAACCGTGTCCTTCCCCGTGTCATGGTCGACGGTCCTTTCGGTTCGGCGTCCGAGGACTTCTTGAACTACGAGACCGTCCTCCTGGTCGGCGCTGGTATTGGTGTCACGCCGTTTGCGTCTATCCTGAAGTCGATCTGGTACCGCATGAACAACTTCAACAACTCGAAGCCGACGCGCCTCTCGAAGGTGTACTTCACGTGGGTCATCCGTGACTTCGGTTCGGCCGAGTGGTTCCACTCGCTCTTGCACGCAATCGAGGAGCAGGACACCCAGAACCGGATCGAGATCAATATCTACTTGACGGCGAAGATCAAGGAGGAGGACATGAACAACATCATTGTCCAGGACGTCGGCGCTGAGAAGGACGCGATCACGAGTCTCCGTGCTCCTACGCACTTCGGGCGCCCGAACTGGGACAGAGTGTTCAGCTCGATTGTTGAGAAGCACCCTGACACGGACGTCGGAGTGTTCTTCTGTGGTCCGGCTGTCCTCTCGAGGCAGCTTCATGCCATGTCCAACAAGTACTCTTCGCCCAAGGGTACGAAGTTCTTCTTCGGCAAGGGTACGTACTTCGTTCCTCCTTGTGCCATACATGCCGCTGACTCGTTTCGGCCCTTGTTATACAGAGAACTTCTAATCGCCGCGCGTCAGGTGTCGGCGGCGGTGCGGGACCATGCTGTTGTCGTCATAAGTGGGACTGTACGATCTAGACGTTGGTTGCTTGCTGCATCTACCTCCCTACACATCTATCCCCTACACATCCTCTACTGCTGCGGAGTGCACACACATGCCAGGGTATTGCTCTCTGTTCACAGTCGGTCGGCTCGCTTGCGCCAGTCGTATGCATGCATCCTTTCGATTGCTTGTCCTCGTGGTCCTTCCTGGTTTCGATTCGGTAATATTAGTTATTGTTCTATATACTGCTTGCTTCAATGGCATGCATATTTGGGAGTCAATGAGAGCTGGTGCATGTGTGCTGTGAAGATGGAACGGTGGTTGTAAGGCGGAATAGAGCTTGAGCTTGTGTAATGGATCTAGGTTGACTGAGCGAGCCGTACTGTGTCCTGAGACAAAGAGTAATTACCATCACTTCTGGTCTGGGGGCCTGGCTACTACACAAGGTAACATAAGTATTGCATCCGTGAGTTGTTACAAGGCATCCTTGCTCGTCTGTTAGCCTATCGAGGAACCGTATCCAACGCAAGACCGTTCCACGCAGTTGTCGACACTGACAAGACAGTCCACAGCCCACGAACGACATGATATGGTATGTCATAATATATTTCCGGCACCGAGTCTCGACGTTCGAGAACAAGAACCATGGGACATGGGACACGATCAAGAAAAAATGATCACGGTCGAGAGTACCGGCCGTCGATGCACGGTACCTGTCTGAGAATACTGGCAGTGGCACGAGGACCTCGGCCGACCCAAGTCAGAGGATCAATTTGAATGCCACGAAGCGGAGAGACTTCTGAGCCGACGGGTGCTGTGATACTGAACTCCCCCCCTTCTTGCTTCGCACTTCCCCGCACCCCGGCTGTTTGGACGCGCGCACTTGACGGATGAACTCTGCTCCTAGTCTCACTTGAGCTCTCCTGACAAATGGTGCGCATGCAGGAACATGAAAGAATGGGGCTGTTGAATTGGCCTTCTGTAGCCTCAAGATTGTGTCAAGACCCCAGCCCTCACCCCACAGTACGCCCAACTGTCAGGGACTTCTCCGGCTCTGCAACTTGACAGAATAGGACCTGATGGGGAGGAGAACGGGCATCCGAGGCGCCACCCCCGCCCCGCCCCTCGGACGTATACTCTTTTCCCGCGTGACAAGTGCAAGGTCGAGTTGACGCGAGAAGAACATGAACTCACTGTCAAAGTACCGTAGTGCGCGCACAAGTTCTAGCACGCCAGCGATTTGGCGTTATTGCGTTCTGGGCGAACTCTAGACAGACCTGAAGTTCTATGGAGGGACGAGGATTACTTAGTATTAGTGGAGAAGGTTGCCTTGTGGTACCAGCGGCTGGTGACTCGATAGGTCTGTGGTACGCCATCTACACACACACGTGCAGCTTCCATGTGGCCGTCGTGGTCAAAACATTCGCGGACTCAAGCTTGGTTGAAGTCAGGGAAACCAGGGGGTAGGGGAACAAAGCATGAGCCTAAAGGGTGCCGACGATGGGCAGGCGCTGTACGCGGGCGTATCTTTACATCTGCATTGTGCAATATGTTAGAGCGTCTGACATGAGTCTATGTCCAAGGAGATGCGGAGATGCAGATGCGATATGCGATAGCGTCTAGCTCGTCTCTGTGCCGCCTCCGAGTCCGTTGACGGAGGAAGAAGAGTGCTCGTCTCTGTGCCACCTCCGAATCCGTTGACGGAGGAAGAAGAGGGCCCTGGCGAACATGTTCATTTACCCACTTCCGCCCGTTGTCCCAAGCCGAGTCTATTGTGATGTTGCTGCCGACACGAGACCAGGAGACTGCGCCTAGAGCCTGGACTATGGCCTTTGGGCCTGAGAGCTGGAGCCCTACTAATTTGCAAAGACCTGAGAACATGGCCTTTGGGGCCTGAGAGCTGGAGCCCTGCTAATTTGCAAAGACCTGAGAAAATGGCGAACCACGCAGGAAACCGGGCCCTGGGGTCTGGTTGCTGGTTACTGGGGCTGACCGGGGCTGGGAACGGGGAACGCCTCGAGGAGCGATGCTGTGTCGCAAAGTTACGGTAGTACGTGCATGTCTTGATAAAGCTTCGCAACGTACCAGGGCCCCAGACTGCGTAAGAGTGAGCGGGGTTGCCATTCATACTGCCTGTCATTGTCTCATATTCTGGTTAATACTCAAGTAGGACGTTCCCACGTGCTCCCATCCGGGTCAATCCTGGTCCCAGGTCACAATCTGAGCACGCGAATGTGAGCTGCGTAACCGTCTGTCATGTTGCATGGATTCCGGAGGCCTCGAGGCTGAGACTTGTCACTAGAGCTGGGAGTACCAAGTCGGACTACGCCAGAACCGCGGGACTTGCACACTGTATACGGGGTAAAGTGCGCGTATCCGCAGCCAGAACCGCGGGGCTTGCACGCTGTATACGGGTAAAGTGCGCGTATCCGCAGGGTTGGACAATGGAAGCGGGCTCTGTTATATCGCCTTGTGGTCTGGCGAGCTCCAATCACC
Source organism: Lignosus rhinocerotis TM02 (assembly GCA_000743315.1). NCBI lineage: Eukaryota > Fungi > Basidiomycota > Agaricomycetes > Polyporales > Polyporaceae > Lignosus > Lignosus rhinocerus. The sequence goes on from KN049985.1 coordinate 26,125, forward strand.
TCGGGGATCCGGATAGAACTACTCACCGCTGAGACACAGATTGAGCGCGGAAGGCCGCATGGCTTGCGGAAGGGCAGCTCCAGAAGTCACTTGGTCGGGTTGAAGCTGCTTGAGCTTGAGGTAAACTGCTCATTCTCCGTATCCAGCGCCATGGAGTTCATTGCTTCATCTACGGATCTGGAAGAAGACGTCTGCAGTGGAAAGTACGGGTGATACGGGAGAGTGTCTTTCGAACAGATTGAAGCTGCAGTAGCTGATGTGGCTGATGTGGTTGTATACTACGAATGAAGGCGTAGTGTGAAGAAAGACAGCGGCGGACTCACGGGCGTAATGGTGGCGGCAGTGGCAGGCAGCGTGGATGCGATCTCGGAAGGCCGAAGCTGAGCCACAAGGCTCGTCGCGAACCACAGGTTCTCCGCCGAAGAATCTCCCTTCTCTCGCCGTTCCTGTACATCCGTTTCCAGCGGGGTCTGCGGACGATGTCGACCCTGCGTAGCTGGTTCTTCGCCGCAAAGTCAGGCTGCGGACTTGGCCTAGAGACTGGCATCCAGTAGACCACTTGGCGGCGGTCGAAATCCTGGCCAGTGTGGTCTGGGATGTCGAAGTGGATGCGAATAGCTCACGGTGACCGCTGTGCTGGGAATGTGCTCCGTGGCGGCTGCAGTAAGTGCCAATGTGATTCTAGCGATGCTCGCTCGCGCTCACGCGGTCGATATATTCTGTGCGCCCCGGACGACGGCTCGGAGCTGCAAAGCCGTGGCCAAGACGTTCGGATAATATGAAAGATGTGAGACAGAACATGAATCTCCGGACAGGACGCGGGTGGGCTTTGTAAATATATGTTGCGATCGGATACAGGTAGTACATCTTACGGATTCTCGACAATTTGTGGACGCCGAGCGGTGATAGCTCTCTATATTCGTCAGGTCCTCCCCGACTCACGCGTCCGCGGAAGACGATACTTCTAGATAGGGTACCCCTCGAGGTTCGCTGAGTACACCGCGCGTGGCTTTGGTTGCACCACATCGCGCTGGGCAAGGGACTGCGACCACTGACTGGGGCCGCAACCGCCGGGTGCTAGGGGCCCTGGCATCCTTTCCATGATCCTCGGCATCCGCGGTTGAAGTTGCCCCCATGCGCTGAGGGATGCGAGGACGGGGCATGTTGCACGCTCACTCGCAGTGTATAAGTATTCCTTCCAGACAGGACGAGCAGTCCAAGTGCCAATTCCGAAACATAGTCCGCCAGATATGATCCCAGGCCGCCTCACCAAGCCCTCAGGTGCACAGGCTATGTCGCCACATAGCATCTCAGTCCGACGCCTCATCGAACCCTCAGGTGCACAGGCTGTTGTTCGCCTCATCCATTCTGCCTGTCCTTCACGCGCTGACCACAACTGTGTGTGTGCAGCTGAGGAACTTAACGAAGCTGTGCAAATTCTCCTCACTGCCTTCAAGGACGGTCAGTGATATCATCTGATGCGCCATGGAGATCTTCATGTCATCAAGTCCTGTCCCTCTGATCCGCAGACGTCGGCATGACATCGCTCAGCGAAGGCAACTTGAATATACAGGGTGATTTGTACAGTCTAACCATTTGTGCATGTCTCGAACAAGGCGAGGTCCATGTTGCCCTCGTGGACGGTCGAATAAATGGTGTTGCGGCATCGTTGGCTCCTGGCGAAGATTGGCAGTACTAGTTGGTCCATCTCTGTTCTTTTGGCGGTAATCTGCAAATGCCTAAATCCTGGTTACCCACCGCAGTCAAGACCAGGGTTTCCTCGAAAAATTATCGCCATACCTCCAAGAGTGGTACTCATATCATGTAAGTTTAGATTTCTTCCTCAAGTTGAGCTGAGGTAATGACCACGCCCTTCTAGTACATCCCGACATATGAGGAGCTGTACAGGACCGCGTTCAGCTCGGGAGAATGCGCTCGCAAGGACGCGTGGAATCTCAAACTGCTTGCAGTGCATCCCAAATATCAGGGCCACGGCCTAGGAAGGCTGTTGCTGAAACCCCTCTGCGAACAGGCTGGTCAACTGTATAGACATCACGTGTTGTACCGCCTATTGACGCAGTTGTATCGTTGATCTGCAGGCTGATGCTTTAGGAAAGCGCATCTTGACGGATGTCAAGAGCCCCTACCAAGTATGTCAAAAAGGACGTCCTTGATCCAGCTCTCGCTGAAACACTTCCATGTCTCCATCACATAGGTGCAATGGTTCCGGAAGTCTGGCTTCACGCATCGGTCTGTGGTCAACTTCACCTCAAAGGACTCCACGGGCTTCCCGCTGTGGTGCATGGTGAGGGATCCGCCCGCGGATGGCCAACACTAGCCCCATTCTAGCCACCGTTGCCCTCACCGCAACATCATGTACACGTAGTCTTCCCGAGGCTTACCGACGTCGACGTCACTGCAGCCTTTGGATCGCTTACTCTCCCGTCGGCCAGTGTCCAGTTCATTGCATGACGAGATTATATTAGACCCGCCACACAAACTACTACTACATGGTAAGAGAGTTGTGCCAGCGGCATAGTTGGATTTGTATCGCCACATTGCGTGGGCTCTATGTCTCGGTTTTTGGGATTGCACTGTTCATCTCTCCCTCTCCACTAATGCTCGTCATCCCAGATGCGCAGCCCCTGCTTTATCTAGCACTTCAGATTGGCACAGCGCTGGCGTAATGGCATATCCTACCCCACTCCCCCACACAGTTCTCAGTCTGTTCCCCGTATCTGCAAGCAATGGAACGATTACAGAGCACACGCGCATGATGACGAATGTGCTATGTCATTGCAATGTTGATTCGATTCTACGCAGAACTCCACAAGAACTCCTACGTCTTCCACGCGCCCGCCATCACAAAGTCGTTCAGTAGCACTAAAATGAAGCCCGAACATGGAACGCTAACTCAGATATCAGAAGGCCCATCTATCTCCGCTCACGCACAGTCGTTGGTCCGTTCGTTGGTTTGTCTTGCCTTGTGACCTGGTCCACGCGACACGGCTCCCCATGTCCTGCATATGAATTTGTGTTGAGCCGAACGGCGAGCCCGTCATGGAGAAAGTTTATGATGCGCGGAAATTGGAAAACTATATACAGAAAATAGATATGTATCATGTACTGACAATGTTAGTGGTCGTGCACGTATCGGACCGATCTGGTGTCGACAATTTCATTACAGTGTGTATCGAGCTGCGCCCACCGGTCAAACCGGTGCCGGAGCTTGTGGTAAGCACGCCTGCACGTATGGGAATGAATTTCGTCGTTTGGTCGTCACGGCTTGCAGAACAGAGAGCCGACCCTTCGCACTGCCGCTGTTGAGCAATAAGACAGAAGGAGTACGAGAGCGTGTACGGCATCTCTGGTTCCCGATGGACGATCGTGATGTAGAAAATTGTGGGCCCACACCCCACGTCCTCGATGATCACGACATCCATACGTAACTGCGCTCTGCCTGGATTGCATTGCAGATCTCCGTCGTACAGGATGCGGGCGTATGTTGCTGAACTGGGGTATTAGCTGTGCACAAACTCAACATACGCAGTGCCAGTGCGGTTGGTGCTTTGTCACGATTTATACACATCCGTTAGTTTGGTGATCGCCTGTAACGAAAGGCTTCGCCGTTCCAACCGTCCCAAGTTTGCCACGATGCCACTCGACCATGGAGCAAGCCACATCCCTCACGGGGGAATACCTCTCCCAGGCAAGGAAAAATTGTGTCCGTGCACCCATGGTCGTTGTTCGCCATCGAGAAAAGGGTTTGGTGGGGGAGGGTATGTCGTGCTTGGTGGTGCTGTGCTATTGGAGAGAATTGCCCAACTCCCTCGTTGCTGCGAGGGTGACAATAGAACAGCATTAGTGAGGTGATTGTGCATTCCGGATCGAAAGGACTGACTGAAAGGACTGACGATAGACTGTTTTGTTGGCCGACAGGGGTTGAACGAGCCGAATGACGAGCACTTGTTCAGAACGGGGCAACCCGGTCAGACATGGCTAGAGGTGTTCGTGCTGGGACAGAGATTTGTGTGCAGAGGGTCCGCGCACATTCAAATTCACTATGAGATGCTCTACGCAAAGTTGCTCTGGCTAGCGAGCTACTGAGGATGGCATACCGTCGCTGACCTGCAATGTGTTGACGCAACGCTACACAGCCAATGGAAGACAGTAGCTACATCCTTGTGATTGCTCCTTTCCAGGCTTGCAGGCATTGCGTGTGGCGTTGGCTACATAGCTTCATGAGCTGGAGTCCGCGGAGCAACCTCGATCGATGATCGACAACAGTCAGAGGAACTTTGAAAGAGCACTACATAGTCAGGTGTACGCACTAAAGAGTAGTGAGACTTGTGATCGAAACAAGCTGTGCTTCCTATCCTGCCGTTCGTGAGTAGTACGCGTGAGTCTCAAGGTCAGATGCAGGATCTGGATCACAAGCTGATATCTTTTCATATCGGCTACTGAGTGCCGCCCCGCTTGGCCACACTCACCAATCGTAATCGGGGTGTCTAAGTCAGGGTTATATTCTTGATGCCTGGGCTGTGGGACTATCCCGGGTGCGTCGTGGTTGTCGTACTCGTTGAGCTTCCGAGGGTGCTGTAACATGCACCGGGTTTGAACGAGTGTTGAGCGCGTTGTAGCTTACGCCTACGACCGGCATACGCGGAGCTCACAGGATCGGGGTGTTCGGAGACAAACGTGCTCCTGTTGAGAACTAGAGTCCCTCTAGCACGTTGTGCTCTTCTTCAGTCACACCGGAACACCATGTCAGGGTCCACAGCGCTCACCTGCACTTGCGAACCCACTCGTTCCCGCTCACCATCTCCATCAGCGGGACCAGAACAACGGTGGAATGGAGGAGGGGAAAAGAGGTGACATTGTTATTGGCTCATGTAACTCCGTATTGAACCATCACTCACATCACGTTCGGGGAGTACTCAAACCGGATTACAAGACGGAAGCCTCCGATTATGAGGGGCTTCTTCATGATCGCTCACAAAATGTACCGAAGGGTCGTGACTGCACGACACTGCTCGGAAGCTATCTGGACGGCTAGTTAAGGAACATAGTCCTCCACAGATTGTTCAAATGAATTGCTCTCGTCATTCCGCCGGCAATGCCATGGCGATCCCTTCTACTGAGCGAGGCTGGCGGGATGATTGACCTAGCAGAGAGAAGGCTTCATTTCGGAGAAGACAGCGACGACTATAGTATGTCTGGACTCACATCCGGGACCCATACAACCTGGAGGACACCATGCACATCACAATCACTTCCACGGGCTGCGCCGCACTTGGGCGGTGATGGCCTTCATCGGCGAAAGCGCTCCCGGAATATCACTGTACAGTTACTGTTGCATTGCTTCGGGAGGGAGCGGGTCAGAGTATCTCCTTAAATTGTCCTAGCTGATGCTAGGCTGTATTACATGAGCAGGTGCCTCCATCCCGCCAAACTCGTAGGCTGGACTGAGGGTCGCGAAGTTGGCATTGCATGATTCAGCGAGACCCAAATCGCTGGGAATCTCCAAATCCTGATTGCGTCAGACAGGATGCCAGATATTATCGCGATCGCGCCGGCATCGGCAACAAACATAACGTACAAATGTTACAATGGTCGAGAGCTGGCGAACCCGTACATCTGCGTGTCGGCACGAGGGCGCCTGAGAAGGCAGGATGATAGATAAAGGAAGGGTTAGTAGAATAACAAAGAGAAGAATGCAGAAGCAGAAATCTGGCCTATGTAAGGGATTAATGCGCCACGAGCTGAGAGCGCGGTGACACGTTCTGTATAGGACATCCAGAACCAAGAGAGCCTGGTGGAACTCACATGATGTGCTGTCGACGACCCTGCGCGCGTTGACCAACCGTGCTTGCAGGACTCGCAGGATGTCATTTTTGCTGATAACCAGTAGCTTCGCCGTGATATCTTTGGCCCACACGCGTCGCGAGGGGCCCCTTTATTCGCGAGAGGTCTCCAAAGGCAGCAAGGCAAACTCTGAAGGGCGAGGCATGCAACGTGCATTATTACGGGGAATTAGCAGGAGTTCAGGACCTCGCTCCGGGCACGCAGCAGTCGCACTGGCATGGACCATAGAGACGGCGTGGTGAAGAACAGAGCTCGGTTAGTTCCGACGCCAGGCACCTCAGGCAGTGCGATCCGGAGAGCGGTCTACGGCAGTCTATGGCTCCCACTTTCCCTTTTCCTAAAATGCCGTTCTATCAACAGTGTTCATTCAAGACTATGGTCCCGAGACCACAGCAAAGAGCAAATACCCCATTGTGTGTATGAGAACCGACACACAGCGCGCAAGATAACCAGCTTGAGGTGGATTGTTGCCAGGTTAGTGCCAGGCCACGGTCGCGGAGTGCGGAGAGACTGGCCCACTGGGGGAAGACCGTGAGCGCCGAATCTCACAAGGTTGCGACCCTGAACCATCTTTCCACGGTGGCTTGGCTTGCTATGCGGTAATTTACGAGAAGTAATAAGTGGTGATGGCGCTGTTGGTTGTGTGGAGAGTGAATTGTGCGGACGCAATAGTTTGAGGTTCGCGGACACAGAAATGGTGCCCCCATATTCCGATGAACAATCGGGCAGGTGCCACGGGGACTCAGACCTGCGCTGGCTGGATGCGGCGGATTTCCGGTAGGAGATCCTGCTGGCGAGAGAAAAAATGGCGATGGTGGAGGAGTACTGACTGGCCTTGCCAGCTTGTCTGGAATGGCTGCGTCCCCGCGCTTGGGTTCCCCGCTCGCTCAGCCTCGATGAGATGGTTTCTACCGGGTCCTCTCCGGCGGCTAGGACAATCCTCGTGTGCCATATAAGCATCCAACTGATCCTCTCGCCGCTTTTCCAACCCCGATCGCCTTCGCTCCCCTGCCCTTACGTTACATGACGCCTTTGTCTTCGCCCACAAACTCCCAGCGTGATGGTTCCGCGGACCATAGTCCCGCTAGCCAACCATCCACAGACCGCCCTGAACGGTCGCGCAACGCCAAAGGTATTGCCCCAGTCCTCACCAGTCCTGCGCGCCGTCTTCTGACTCCCGCCCAGCACAGGCGCGCCACCGCGCGAAGCGGAAGGCGTACATCGAACAGGTATGATCGTTCATCGCACCATGTCCGATGCCCGATGCATTGTCGCTTATGCCACCCGACGCGTATCCTCCTTAGCTTGAACAAACCGTGACGAAGCTCCAGTCCGTCCTTGCACTCTCCCCGGACCAGGTCGCTGCGATTCCCCCGCCGCTCATGCGCATACGCGAGCTCGAGCAGGAAAACGAGCTGCTACACCGCGAGGTCGAGGAGCTGCGTAGACAGCTTGAAATCAAGAACGCACAACTACGGCCGGAGTTCCGCCGCGATACCTACACTCCACTTCCCCCCGATGACCGACACTTTGACCGAGAACCTAAGCGAAGGCGGACAGCAGACGCGAGTGGCGTATACATGGTACGACAGGCACTGTCCCTGCGATACCATGACTGACCATCCTACACAGACATCCTCCAACCACAGTCCACCCCCACCACCCCTCTCCATTCCTTCCATCACCGGCCAATACTCGTCGCAGAGCCCGTCACATAGTTCGGGGTACACGACGTATTCGTCGCGCCCCCTCAACAACTACTCATACGGTGTGCCGGGGTATCCCGTGCCACCCGAGACTCCGACGTCGAGCGCGACGTCGAGTCCTTCGTTCTCGGCGAGTGTTATCTCCGTTTCTGCGGGTTGTGCTCCCCAGCAGAACTGCGCGTATTGAGAACTCGGGATCCTAGTGACGGCATCTTTTTTCCCACCCGCAGCCCTCGGATTACGCCCCATCTTCGTTGTCACATTCGCACCAGCGAAGTTTATCGTCCCCGTACGGTCATCCCGTTCTTCCTCCCTTCTCTCACACCACATCTCAGTACGAACTTGTCAAGCTAGAAGACGATCAGTATACAGTACATCCCTCTCTCTGATACTAATATTCAGTGCACTCAGCTGACTTCGCGCTCTGCACGCAGCACCCGAATCTACATACCACCAATAGCACTAGTCATTATTCGTCAGCAGTTCATGCGAGCCATGGCACCCAGCAATCTGCCATCGCCCACTGGCAATACTCGTCAGAACGTTGAAGGCCCTCCCAAAATTGTCCTCTTGGCGCATTCTTTCCATCCTGTCGCGTCGTGTATCGCTTGTCATACCCATTCTTGCTTGCTCTCGCGCTGTGTTATTTTCCTGCTGCTACTCGACGTAATATCCACGCTTGCCCCGGAGGCCTGGATCCGAGATTGTATCATATCTGTAGAAAGACGGATGGTTTTGGATGACATAGGATTTACTTATTGGCCGCTTTCTTCAGTTGTACAACGTTCGCCGCCTCTGTCGCAGAAGCAAGGAAGAACATGAGACGACTTCCATATCTCAGCGCCTGTGCACTTGGTACGTTGCATTGCCATATACACCTTCACGTTCTCAAACAAAGAACGCCGCGTGCATTTTTCTCGCCACTATCCTCGTTCGGGTACGAAGCTGGCACGACAAGGTTTGATTGATCCCCTCTCCTCCGCCCAGGCTGCTTGGCTTCTCCCCGCCCAGTCGGACCGCCCAACGCCTACGTTGCCACGCGTGGGCAACGCTGGCCCCAAGAGTGGCTACCGTACCACCCGTCCCACCTGCATGCGTGCGCCAGCGGTTTCCTCGCTCCTTTCGCCACGGCCAGCAACGTCAGGGACGCTGCGGCTCAGCCTTGCGTCTTCCACCTCGCCACCGCGCTGGGGTCAATGTTGATCGGGCCTCTCCCGGCTCAACGTATATTTAGCCTGACGCCGTATCCCAGCGCACGGCGATGGGCGAGGGTGCTGATGCGAAACGCCTTCAATATGCACTCCAGGCATCTTGGAGGTGCAGAGTTGGTGTGCCCCGTTTCCAAACGGGAGCTAGTTAGTGGATTACTATAGTGAGTAGCGTGCTTCAAGTCGGGATGGATGTTCTGCTTCACACAGTTGTCTTCCTCGTTTGTCCTAGATGTTCCTGATGCTGCCGAATGCCCAGTGGACGGTGTCTATACGGCAAATTCCTTTTGAGGTACGTCAAACCCAACTGCGCGTGCAAATGCAGAGTACTGTGAGTAGAGTTAATTCCACCCGCGACCCGTGGGCAGTCACCACCGTGCATATTGTGTGCGTCACGGCGCGCCGGCCTCCTCCGATTCAGTTCCTGTTGCTAGGTCGCTCTGCGGCGTTCTCAGGTTCCTTGTGGGATGTTATACACAGCAGGCACTCACCCCATACCGACCCTGGGCCTCGAATGCGGGTATGTATGAGCATTGCTGTGTACAGACCCAGCGCGTGCCGATTTATTCTCAGAAGGAAGCCCCACCCAATCCTGGCTAGGCCATACTCGGCCGGCAGCGTCTCGGCACTGTCCTCAATCTCCGTGAAGACTGAGCATTCAAAGTTCACCGACGCAGCGCGCACTTGGGTCACCGGCTCGAGCCCGATCTCCCCATCGCGTTCCCACTGCGTGCCACATTGCTGCCACGGCTAACATCCCCAGCTCAATAGACCCAATCAGCAGCTCGACAGGTCGCAGACTATCGCCCGGGGACGAGGTCAGTGAACTGGCGATGTCACGTATGCAAATACGAGCATCCTTACTGTGATAGCCGAATGACAGTTGCAACGAGTCTTTGTCCGCACATTCTTAGCCTAGCAGCGCCGCTAGACCCTAGCTCGTGCGTCACCAACTGTAGATACTGAGAAGGGCACGGAACTCCGTCGACCGCATCTGCCAGAAGCAGACACGCCAATCCCGCTCCGATTCAGTACGTAACTTATGCGCAACTAGCCTGCCACTCACCGTATCCTGTAGTGCGTCAAGCAAATCCACATCAGTCCATCTGCATGAGTCTATCGCGTCTCTTGTTCGCGTCCACGATGGGTGCACTGGTTCTGCAACAATAACACCCAATGCGTATGAGATAGGCCTACAAGGACCGTGGGCCCGATCCACATTCAGTGTCCAGGCATGAATCTCGCGTTGGGATGCACCTGGGATACATGGCGGGCTGCTCCTCGGAGCTTGGTTTCGGCCACCTCTGTCAGATAGTCTTTCCACCGCCTGAGTGGGCCGGAACTGACCACCTGAGCAGGTCGCCGTGCTTCGTGGGCAAGCACGGGCCCCATGGCAGCATGGCCATCTCCCCCAGGTCAACTTCGTACGGGGCTCTCCGCCGAGCGGGTCCGTCCTTCTCGCCGCTGTAGGTCCACCAACAAAGCTTGGGTGAGTGCCGAGCTTCCCGTGGTAGCGAGATGGAAGGCGATGTTCTGCTTCCTTGTCACGACGCTGGATACATCAGCACATGGACAGAGGCGCGGTTCGGCGAGCGCGTCAATGAGGCACCGCGACGCTGATCATCTCCATCCAGCGCCGGCCTGTAGGACCATGGCGCCCCGCGCACCTCGACCCATGAAGCATGCATTGGCGCCCAAAACGGTCAGTCCGCGAGGTGAGGCCGCTGAAGATAGTACAGAAGCAAATGTACAGTTTGGCCTAGCCAGTGTTTGCATTAAGGCGAGAACATGGGGCTCGCACGCTTCAAGTTCCAGAAGATCCTCAGCGGAAACAAACTAGCGGTTCGATAACAAACATTATTATCCTGGTGTAACGGGTGGACCTTAGGCATATCGGTCGACACGCGCCGAAAGACTCACCCTCACCCTCAGCCTGAAGGGTTAGGAGCATCGCTTTGCTGCAGGCGTCGATGTTGCGCCGCTGATGCCAAAAACGGCATCCCTCGCCATGCGTCCCGCACCGCAGCGGCAAAGCGGTAAAACCTACCAACCGCCTTTCTCCACCACACTTGAACGTCATCCGACATGCTTTCCGAGCCACCTACCAAGATGCACATCACCCTCGCGTCGCACCTAGATATGCAAGAGCCTTCGTTCAGCGCCCTGAATAACCGCAAGATGCACGCTAAAGACGAGAACACCGCAGCTTCGCGTATCCTGGTCAAGTCACCCACGACGTCGGCCCTCACCAGGATCTCATTAAACACTACCCGCTCGCGCCCTCGCAGCCCCAGTGAGAAGGTCTCGCCCAAGTCCGCCGAGGATAAGTTTTCAATTCCGTTCCCAGAGAGTCCTACACCCGCGGTGGTTACGCCACTTCCAGTCAACGCGCGCGGGTGCATTCACGCGGCACAGGTCGAGTTGCCGAGGCTTGGCAAGACGCTGCGTCCGAGCACCGCCGCCAAGGCTGCGAGACTGAAAGACGCGAAGAGCAACGCCGCAAGGGCGACGCCGCCGTCGCTGTGGAAGTCGCTTCTGAGCAGTGGCAAGGGCGTCGTAGCGCAGACGTTTGATCGCGACCGTGAGTGTCGGAGTCTTGCTAAGTCCCATGCTTGCTGTCATAAACTATGTCGCGGAGTAGTCGCTGACGCGGAAATGATGCGGTTGTTGTTGACGGTGTTGTTCCTTGGGTTTTGTACATAGTGCTGCAAGGTCAAGCCACGCCCTATTGCGCAACAATGGTGACGCCGGGTATGCTAGAAGCAGGCTTCGGTCAAACCGACATAGCATACCACGCACAAGTAGCGGTCAAGCTCGCCATTGAACATAGGTAAGTTAGACTGGCGCACCTGGGAACCTGTATCACCCGCCGCACAATCGCAGTGTTGACGGGGACGCGCTTGTAGACTCAACGGGAACTGGGATCTGGAAAAGATCACCGCCAGAGCTATGGAATACTACGTGGGTACTGAACCGAACGTCGTCGAGAACAGGATGCTCATCGGTACTCAGCTTGTGGCACTAGGCGTTGAGCTAATGGAGGACGTGGCTGGACCGCACTTTACCTTTGTCGACCCGAGAAACCACAGCGACACGAAGAGCATGGTGAGGCAGGCGCTTCGCCTTTTGAGGCTGTTCGCGAGGAAAGGGTACCGGCGGGATCGAATCGTTATCTCGGTGAGCTTGTACTTCGTTCATTTCGCCGATCAGACGGGGTCTTAACAGGGATTGCCAGATACCTGCTACAGAGGCAGGCGTTCAGGCGGCGATGGTGCTGGAGCAGAGCTACTGCGTGCGCACAAACCTTCTCTTCGTTTCGGGGCCCGCGCACGCAGCCATTTGTGCGGAGGCAGGGGCCTCATTCGTCATGTTTTCCTACACAGCAGTCAGCCATTTCATTGTGGGTTTGATTGTGAAATGCCATTCGTACTGACAGCCCCGCGCTAGGTATATCATGGAATTGAGCAGACGAACGCCAATAACTCCTTCGCCCGGATAGTAGAGGCGCTCATCACATCCTCAAGGCGCCTCGCTGATGAAGCAATTGAACGCACTGCAGAGTACTTCAAGCAAGCAAAGATTGATACCGTGGTGCTCCTTATGGGGGTGAAGGACGTGAGCCCATATGTCTTTGTATGCATGCCAAACACGAAAAAGCAACGTCTCATCTCCGCTCTTCACGTCAGGTTACCGATGCGCAGCGCCTGCAAGGTTTCGATAGTATCGTCCTCGACGCAACCCAATCGTTGCAGGCGAAGGTTTCTATGCCAGATGTGCCGCCGGCATGCGCAATTGCGCCCACCGAAGGATCTCTGGAGAAAGGACCGATGTTCGAGGCACAGTTCGCATCGTCCTACCTTTCATCCGCCGGTGGCACCTTCCTGGCCACGATGCCCACTGAGACGCGCAACGTAGCCCGGACCACGCTCAACAAGAGCTTGAACGAGCAAAAAAGGCAGATGCGTGCTGCGTCTGGACACATGTTTCAGTTCGTCCAGGACGAGGCTCAAATAGCCCATTACAATCTGGCGACAATGGAGGCGTTCTACGAAGACGACGTGAACGAGTATTTCAACGCTCAGAGTGGGGTTCCCATCACATCCGTCGCAACACCTAGACCAGTCAGGTATGACGATGTGGGATTCCGCATGATCTGCTCTCTGTGGGATAGACCGGAGGCATTGTGACCGGCGGCGTCGAGAGAAGCGACAGTAGAACGGACTAGATGCAGCGAGCTCGGTTTTCTCGGCGGCCTTGAGAAGTCAATAATAGTCGTGAATTCATTGTGGGTGGACAGCTTGTAGGTGGCGAAACTTCGAAGGATACCATTGTAGGTCATCGGGAGAGCAGGCGGTGAAGACTGGGATGCCGCCAATCAAGTGAGGGCCTCCCGGAAAGTTGCTGTGATGGAGGTGATGGACTGCCCAATGGGAAGTCGGACGAAGAGCGCCGCAAACCAACGTCGGTCCGGACGCAACATACTTTTGGAGTAGTCTTGTAATGGGTGGACGTACGTGCGCTACGTCTCAATATGTTTATTCAACCCAGGGTCGGGCGAACAAGAGAAAAAAGGTCAGCACAAACACTCACCGAACGGAGATAAGACGACAAGTTGAGGTCAACGTGGATACCACGGTGCACGCTGCTCGGGAAGCGGCACGAAGTGCCACGGGCATGATACCTCGCCGGAAACGTTTGGGATGTTGGGGAGGGAGGGAGACGTTCCCAAGCAGTCGACCTCCGATGGATATGGTGGAGTTCTCGCCGTGCTCGCCGTCAATGACGATGGCAGACGAGGGTCCTCCGAGGCTGGAGCGGAGCGCTCGTAACTTGACATGGAAAATGGGGCGAAAAGGGACGTGGGTGAAAAGTCAGAGCGGCAAAAGTCGCACCATGAGGCAAGAGTGGCTGCTCACACCGGATGGGTATCCGTCGTGTCCACTACGAGTGAGAGGATGGAATATCAGTTGCTCGACGAATTCCGATGGATGTATGCGGGCGCACCAAAAGGATCTTCGCAACCCAGCGTCCGCATTGTGCCGCACGAATGAATGGGGATTGAGCGCGTCAGGCGCACTGGCATGGGAGCTGCTACTCCTGATAGACTCCGCACGCTGCGGCTCCAGCTGGGAGGACAACATACTCGTCGAGGCTACATGGTTCTCGCTGTAGAATGTCACTTTTGTGGTTCCTCTGGCTGACAAGTAGCGCTAGACACTCGAGAAACGGGGCCCGAGTGGGGATGTAACGCATTCAGTCATGCCTCGAGCCCGCCTGTGGTACAAAGTGATGAGTAGCAGCCCGCTCGCACTCCGGCCCTATTCTCCATTCAGCGCCACTGCAACTAGAACTTTGTCTGTCCCGCCGATGCTGAGTTTATCTGTTGCAGAGCCGCGGAATATCGACCCGGGTATCTGCTTGACGGAAACCCCAAACGAGAGGAGAAGGTGGTCGTCTCAAGTCAAACAGGTCAAGTGCCCACAAAGTCTGAGTCTGACAGACAGTACGATGGCTTTACGTACCGTCTACAGGCTCCGCGCAACCTCAGACGCCGTACAATCGCTTTGAGAAGTTTCAGCCTCCCCAATGGCCGAAGGAGGTTGTGTGGAGACCACGTTCATGTCCGGGGTAATAGGTTGGCTCGGGTTGACTTCTAAGAACACGATACTTGACAATCATGTTGGAATGAGTGTTGCAAGAATCACTTGTAGAGCTATTGCTTGACGGTCCCCTAGTGGAGAAGTGCGAAATGATCTAAGCTGTGACATACTTGAACAGTGGCATAGAACACGGACCAGGGTCAAGTTCAGTGGACTCTCCAGTGGGAGACGAGGTCGCATTCCCTGCTTTCAACCATCACCACCTGAGCTATTCTTCCACTCCGCCCGCAATGCCCTCACGCACAGGCAAAGCAGCGGACACTGTTTCACAACCGCAACCTTCTGCGGACGCTGAAACTGTCGTATCATTTCCATTCGCGCGGTACACCTCCATAGTGGGTGTACATACGTCGCTGCTCGCGTTTAACGCGCTTCTTCTCCCTGGAACCTCCCCCTCATTCCTCACCGGATGGAACACGTCGAGTACCTCCCAAAGGAACGCGAACCGTGATGTTGGACAATTGCTCACAGAAAACCCACCTCGAACCGTTGCTTGGATATGCGTTGGCGCGTTGATTCTGCAGAGCTGGTGGGCGAGCTGGATCAGACAATGGTCGTTTGAATCGCGAACACGAAACACGGACAGCGCGGAGGCGATTCAGAAGAGGTTTGAGAGAAAAGAGTGGAAGAAAAAACGAGTTCTGGTACGTTTAAGATGTTAAACACGAAGTTTCTGATATCAACTAATCTCCAGGTCTATGGGCAAGCAATTGCCACGACTCTAGCTGGATCTCTTGCGTTCTGCGTGATCACAATTCTTTTCGGGGCTCCGCTTTCAAGGTCGGTACGACCGTTTGGTTCTCCTGGATGCACTGAACGAGCTCCGCACAGTCACCTCTGCCACACATATCTCATGAGCCTTCTTCTTGCTGTCTTAACCATTTTACCACCAGCGTATACTCTGGGACCACCTTCTTTCGGAACTGACAGTCCTTCGCTGGTCAGCCGATTGACCTGGGTGCGCCTCTTTGCCGAGCTCTCGTACGTTTCGAGTCCATCGTCAGTTGGTCTAGACTCCAATTTACACCCGCACTCCTCAGGCCACGCACACCCACAGAGAGAGCACTTGTCTACCCAGCCGTTGGCGCAGTCTTAGGGTGCTGGGTAGGTGCGATTCCCATAGGGCTTGACTGGGAGCGTCCGTGGCAGGTACGTGTCGTCCTCCCTCCTACATATGACACATTCCTGCATCCCTCACATCAAAGCTCAAGGCATGGCCTCTCACTCCCACGTTTGGCGCTGTTGGAGGCTTCATCCTTGGGTCCCTCATCGCCTTGGTAGTCAGTGCGACACTCGAATTAGCACAGGCAGACCGGCAGCCTCAGCAACCTCCAGCCCGGATCGCGGCCGAGAAGTCTAAGAGGTCATGAACTTTGATCGATGATTGTTGCTACTTCTGGTTCCAGGTTCTTCGAGGGCGTTCCTCTGTTCTAGCTTCGACGGTCTACTCCCGCTTGCTTTCCGATCTGACTTATACAATTCTAATATCCCCTCTTCGTGATTCGTCTCTCGTCTTGGTCCGTCTCCCGTGCACAATTACCTGGGTAACTCCTTTCTACGCGCGCAACACACGCAAGTCCCCAATTGAATCAGTCACATAGTCAGGGACGGTAGGCGAAGCATTCGGTCCTGTTATATCACTTGCTTTCGTGATCCCTGCAGGACAGTATAAGCCAGTGTCCACGTCTACAATCAAGCGCAGAGTAGAGAAACTTGCCGGTGAGTACCAGAAGCGTCGCCAGGCCACCCGCCTTCCCGAACTCAATGTCGGTATTAAGCCGGTCCCCAATCATGATCGTCCTCTTTGGGTCGAAAGCGTGCCTACAGAAGTAACACCCCTATCAGCATCTTCTCTATCTCTCCCCCTCTCGCTACACGATTGACACAGAACTCTCAACGACCAAAACTCACTTTGCTTTGATGCAGTCCAGCATTGTCCCTTTTGGCTTCCCGATCGCCACCGGATCGCGCCCCAGCGCGTAGCGCAGAGGAGCGCTCACAGAGCCTGCACCAGGAAGAAGGCCTCCGGCAGTCGGATATGTGCTGTCCTCGTTCGTGACGAGGAACGCACAGCCCTCGTTCCGGAGCAGGTAGTTGAACGCCTTGGATAGCTTCGTGTAGTTAATGGAAGTGTCAAGCCCGCAAACAACTGCGCCGACTGCTGGATCTGGAGTCCAGTCATGGAGGGAGAAACTCGCAAGCGTGTTGTCTTCGGGGTCCTATCCTCATATCATCGTCATATCGGAACGAAGAGTGGTGAAGGAAGGAAAGGGCAGGATGCGAGGGCAACATCGTACGCATTACTTACCGTTCCCCCGATGTGTGTGATCCCCTCCTCCCGAAGCTCTTCCTCAAGGCCAGCCATCCCGATCACGTACACCTTCTGGTCCTTTGGCAACTTCATGATCGAGGAAATATACACAGCGGCTGCATATGCAGACCCGTAGATCTCATCCTGAACCACGCCTGTCAACTGCTACTTTCTCCCTCTTGGGATCGAGGGTGCTGAACAGAGATACGTACTACATGTGCTTCCACCCCGAGCGAGTCAAACTTCTTCTTGTAGCTCTTCCTTGACTTTGTCGCATTGTTCGTCACAAACAGCACTGACTTCTCTTCCCAAGAAAGAGCATGAGATACCACATCGTGAAACTCATGACTTCATGAACTCACTATGTTGCCGGAGGAGCTGCAAGACCTCCGTCGCGCCGTCGATCAGTGTATCTCCCGACCAAAGCACCCCATCGCAATCGAATAACCAGGTATCATACTTGTCCAGCAAGCTAGCATAGTCCTCTTGAGTACTGAGACGAACAGCCATTCTAGTTGTCGATGAGCAGTAGAAGGAATTGAGGGACCGCAGACACTGAGACAGTCGTTAGACGGTGGCAAGCAACTTCACGCCAATCGCTGCAATCCATCTCAACATATACGGATTAATAGAGATCTTCCAGCTAATAGCGCTGATCTCGCAGCTGACTCATAGCCATGGGCTGCACAAGCATGTCGTGCCTAACGGGAGAGGAAACACTTTTAGGTGTTGAGAAACCAAGGTGATTGCGAGCCCTGTCTCACGATTCATAGACCGCCGAGGACCTGAGACGCACACGGAGTCGCATTGCTGCATACCGACCTCATCAGTCTTGTCTTGTTTGTGTAGTAAGCAGTACAATGCATGATGGAGAGCAAGTGATGGATGGTATGCCGTCACAGTGCGTCGACGGCGAAGGCGCGGTCGCTCCAGACAGCTGGTCGTAGAATAAGAGAGCATACAAAACCACACGGAACCATCAATGTTGTCTACTTGCGACCGCCCTTCTCTTGAGATTTGATCACCTTCTTGACGATCTTCGCCTCTTCAACAAGGAATGCCCGGAGGACGCTTGAGGAAGGAATACATGAAGATAATCATGAGGGGAAGGGCAAGGTGGGACATACCGAGCCCTTGTACAGCTACCGCATCGTGAACCACCATACGCCCTACGAACAGTCTTTCTCGTCTTTGAGATCGTGGCGTACTGGCGGGGACGGAGGGCAGGAATCTGTACATAAAGAAGCGGTGTTGAAGACGTGCCTCACGCTGCACATGAGGGTACGTACACCAGGCAATGCGATACCGCAGTCTCCGCACTTGGGCGCAGTGGCGAGCTTTTTGATGTGGTGGTAGACAAGCTTGCCTCCTGGAGTCTTTACCACCCGGCGGCGATTCGAGGAGGTGTTGTAGGGAGTGCGCTTGCGGAGAGTGACGCGTTGGGCCATTGGTGGACTGCAGGGATATACGTTCAGTATTCGCCTCGCACATACCAGCTTTCCTATGCGACCCTGTGCTCCATCCCCATCCTCTCCACAAACATCGTACAATATTCGACACGAATTCATCAACATGACTGCCAATATCTCTGCCACACTGCCTTCTTTCTCTCCGGGGTCGCATGTATCACCGATATAATTGGGAGACTTACACTTGCGGATTTCAAGGAGGACGGCCTGCCAGATACATTGAGTATGCAGATGGAAAACTTACGGTCAGCATACCGACGCACCTTGAACTTGAACTTGCTAAGGGCCGTCGCTATCGAGTATATTCTGGTTTGAAGTAGATCGGGTGGCTGGAAAGAACTATATAGTACTCGGCAGTCGCCGTCGGACACACACGCGTTTACGCTTCCTAATGAAGAGAATGTATCCACCACCTTGGTTTGAACGCCCATCTGGGTCAACAACCGCACTCAACCGAGGCTTGTCTGTAGTATGCATCTATGCCTTCTGAGATATGCTCGGAACAGTTCTATGCGGTACTAAGGCTGTCATTGGCACGTCAGCCTCGGGGGTATTTTTGCAGCCACTTCGACAACTCGCAGTCATCGTGCCTGTGGTAGCCACCGGCCCATCCTGACTTCACCGCCGAAGTCATATACTACAAAAGATGCAATTGAGGCCTCATTCCAGATACTTCTCGGCACGCAGTCCCTACATCGGCATTTTCATGTCTCTCGCCCACCTGTCTGGATGTTTTCCGCGGCATATGGGGCGCGATCTATTTCACGCACCAGGAATACGGGAATATCCGTGTGCGTGTACTACAGGTGGGGGCTGTACAAGTGTGATATGACTTCCATGAGACTAACGCACTCGGTCGCATCAGGTTGGGTAGTGCGACATCTCACGATTAGTACTTGACATACTCCATGAACAGCCTAGACTCAGGGACACACCACAGGGCGGTAGGCAGGGACCCTTGTACCAATCCTACTCCGCCCGCTCGCCCACATGAGCAGACCATGACCATATGGAATTGGGCTGTTATGCGGCGTCCGCAGACGCGGTGTCTCCGTTCTGTTCCGCACGCACCTCGTCATCTCTCGGAACCGTCAATGTACGTGTCACCTCGCACAGCGCCACTACCAACCCGCGAAGCAGGAACGTTCCGACATTGACGATGAGCTTTCTCCCTTGCCGGGCGATTCCGGGCACTTAACATTCAATATTCAGTGAAAGACGAATCACAGTGCGTCATTTCCTGGATGTTGATTTTACGGTCTCATAGCAGACATCTCTTTGAGAACATGTCTGGCTAGGCCTTTCTCAATGACACAATTTTTGGGTTCGCCCTCTTCTCGATAGGCGTGAGTATCGGATTTGGAGCAATCGCCTCGGCACAGTTGAGTAATGAAGGACTCATCTCCGCCTGAGTTTGGTACCGAAATCTCTACCAAGCGTGGGTACAAACATCCAGATCGGACAATAGGATAGCCGAGGGAAGTCGTGGACCCTTCATGAACTTAGCCACATTTGAGCAGGCCGGCGAATTCCCTCCACTCGGCGACAATACACACATACTCCAGTTCCCCGATCATTTGGAAGCACAGTACATTGCTCCCTCGGTGTCTAATATACAGTGCAGACACCTAGCGAACGACTTGAGGCAGACTGACAGACGATCGTGTACCGAAGTGTGGGAATATAAGACTACGAATGGGTGAAGCGAATGGAACACATAGCATCCGTCACATTCAGTAACCTCGGTCGAATCTCTTGTACGAGTGCTTCTCGTACTCCTTAGTTTTGCGCGTCTGCTTCTTAGCGCTACAGAGAGAACGTCGACGATAAGAAGACTGGAAACCGTGGAAGGAATGGAGTACATACGGAACGGAGGCCCGCGGCTCAACGAGAGCACGATGCTGCATGCTGATGAAGCGATCCTTGAACAGGTTTCCTTCAGGCTTTTCCAGACAGACAAACGTCAGTCGCAATCAGGGTGATCACTACACAGATTACCTTGAGCGCACGCAAGCTCTCACTGAGCTCTTCGCCAAGCTGAACGTCGATCTGAACGTCAGGCACTTTGTGTTTCCCGATCTTCTGCCCGGCCAGACCCTGCCTGAGCTTCGCCTGCAGCGCAAGCTGACGTTCTGAACGGAGCCGTTCACGGTTCGCGAGGTCTCGCGAGATTGCTTTCCGCAGGGCCTTCGCAGACTCGACGCTCGCGAGCATCCGTTTCCGCGCGGCTTTCTCTGCCAAGGCGCGTTTCTGCGATAGCCATCCCCACAAAGGTCAGTACAGATACAAGTGAGATAAGTGCAAGTCTCGGGTCGTACTTCCGCTCGTAGCCGCTCTGCCTTCTTCCTTTGCTGCTTTGTCTTTCGCCCTGGCATCTTCTTAGGCGGCAGAGGCTCCGCGTCTGCGGGGTCGTCTGTTTGCGTCTCTGCAGACTCGTCGATCTTCATGCCCGGGGCGGTGCCGTCAATCACACCCGTTACCTGCTCAGCCTTCGCCTTTTCCATTTTCGCATTCAGTTCCTCTAGCTGTACCACACTCTTGCGCTTTTGCTCCTCCACCTCATGCGCGGTCAGGAGGAGCTCTTGGTGTGATGTAACAGGTGGATTGTACGATGTTCCTTCATGCGGTGAGGGTACGGCGGCTAGTGCGATGAATGAGCGAGGATGTTGAGTAGGAGGAGCCTAAGTACCCGCAAGGTCAGCAAACGAGATTGTGTATCGGACTCATCAGACATGCCTTGACCGTTACTCGATCTGGTGTCTCCTCCGCCCACACATCATAGTTCCCCGCCTTCTTGGCCGCCTCACTTAGCTCGAGCACGGCACTGCCCTCCCCGATTTGATTCGGGTCGACATATGCATTGAATGGTCCTCTACGCAGCCGCTTGCCCATCTTGAGCAGCCTGCTCTTCTCATCGTGCTTTACAGCCTTGCGTTTCCCCTTTGCATTTGTAGCCTCGGAAGCAGAGGTCGAGCGCGAGAATACGGCAGGAACCGCAGAGCGTTGCGAGAGTATCTTCGTGGAGGTGAGGACCCGCTCCGAAAACTTCGGCAACGTCTTGCGAACTGGCGATGGAAAACAGGTGAGCACAGGATACAAATGAAACACACATAGCATGCAGGACATGTTCCGCAAAAAGATAGAGGACGTCGGAGGGTTTGGACGAGATAGAAACATACTTTCGTCGTCTCCAGCGATATCAACTTGAAATAGTTCTTCATCCCTCTTCTTTTGCAAAGTTGTCCTAAGATGCAAGGCATTTGTTCAATTTTATTAAATGCGCCATATAGTACATAAGTGAAACATACCCCGTAATCCGTTCCTCAGCACGAAGTTCCTCCAATCTGTCCTCTAGATCGTCGAGGTCAACATGTTTCCTCCACGCACGCTTGCCCTTCCTGCTCCCCTGATTTTTTTGCGAGGGTGCTCCAACAGACGATGATGCAGCCTTCTTTAATAGCTTGGGTAACGAGTTTCCAGCTCCTAGAACAGTAGATTGTGAGAGTGACATATTGCCGGCTCTAGGTGGTGGGGACTAGCGAGGGTTTGGCAAAGTTCTGGGTGCTTAGGCGCTTAGAACTCTATTCAGCATTGATTACGTAAGAGAGTTTGCGCTCCCAGGTTTTCCAAAGTTGTGGCCTGAGGTTGTCAGAAAACCTACACATTATACACATGATCACATATGCATAGCTGTAAACCATACGACATGACGACATGTACCGAGCAGCCTACACATTATGTCATAATCCACAATAATTCACAACATCACGGAGACCATTAGGAAGAACGAGATTGTCCATGGAAAACGGAGATGGAATTCATTAACCTGTAGGTGTAGAGAACATGGGCACGGATAGATTTCCGTTGCTTGGTTTGGTCTTGTTCTGTCTAAAACAACACTGTTCAATGACGGAATTCAGGAGATTGGTGTGAAAGAGACGTACACGTCAAAATGCTGCCCACGCTTCGGGTCCGCACGGCGCTTGGCCATGGATTTGCGTACCTTCCTCTCGGGGCGGATAACAATGACCGGCACCGGGGAATGGCTCAAGCAATATCTACGCGTATGCATGTCAGAAGGTTCACCAACGAGAGGTTATAGTGATGAGAGCTACTTGCTTTGATACACTCCCTACGCCAGGTGCACCAAATGCTCCTGCCCATGCCTGCATCATGCTTCGCTGACCGCGTGTGCCGACTACGACTGAGTCGGGACGGTACAGCGCGATCAAACGATCAATGGTTTGAGTGACCTTCCCGGCAATGTACTCAACAATGATGGAGAGTTTGCGGTCGGGCTCGTACTCCACACACTTCTCTTGTATGATACGCATAAGCTCACGTGCGTCTTCGCGGTATTGGGCATGGTCTTTGTCTGCCGCGTTCATCGTCGTTACGTGAATAACCCGCACGCCACGTAAAATTACGTGAACATACCAAAGTCGTCTGGGTCAATTCCTCGGAAGACAACAAGTTCGTCGCCGTCCTGGACTAACGACTCTAGGCACCACTCCAGAGCCTCAGTACCGCTTTCGTCTGGACTTGATGCACATAAAAAGACACGCGTACTCCGTGTCCTGGCATAGCCGTCACTTTGTACGTGCAAAGTATACGAGAACATGCTTGCTTGTGGGTTCTCGAGGGTGTCAAAGGAAACTTTCGGAGTGTACCCTTGTGCAGCTATGAGAGGTGACGGAGGGTTGGGCGAACCAATAGCGAGGACCGAAGAAGAGGGCGCGGCAGAACTGTAAGGTGAAAACGCGAACACGGGAGTAGATGCGGATGGGGGAGATGGCGAGAGGGGGACAGAGCCTACGGGTGGAGACATCGGCGAAGAGGACAGGCCTTGGCTGGGTGTACTGGGTCGTGATGCTGAGTGCTTCATGGCTGAACGGAGTGGCGGTGGAAGGGGGATGTAGTGTGGACGTTCTGGTGATGCCATATCGGACGACATTATCGACTGGGGAGGAGTCAATTGAAAGGCGACTCTGAGGTGTCTCTAGAATTGTCAACATGAGCAGCGCAGACGGGCTTCCCTGCATTAGCGCACCTTGATTATTGTGCCGCTCCCTGGTCTCCCTGATTGTATATACGAGGTCGGACGACCGCGAGATCCTGGTTTACGAGTACGTCCGTAAGTACTCCAGCGTTTTTGTCCAGACAGGTGCAGGCATGCGACATACGTTTCTCTTATTCTGACTCACCGACTCTGAGAGTCGAAGATGGCGGTGGTGGTCGTGGACCGAGGTGGGCGCGCCGTCTTCCGGCTCTGGATGCCAAGCAAGAGGGTATCGGAGTTTGAATGACCCTTGCTCTCAACTGCGACCATGTCCCGTACCTCGTCCCCCGCTTCCGACGCTGCCTCTCCCCTTGAACGCAGCGACACATCGTCCAGTCGCGATGACGCTGTGTCCGTCCAGGACGCGTCTAGGCGCCATCGCGAAGGGCCAGGTTCCGAGCACGGCTCAAAGTCGCCAAGTGATACCCCAGCTTCTGCTTCTGAATCCCTACCCACTCCAGCCCCTGCTCCTGATACTTCTGCTGCATCCGCATATGCCTCTACGTCAGATTTCACATCTTCGAACAGCTGGCAGGCCGTCTGGTCGACTGCACACAACGCGTATTACTTCTACAACTCAGTAACCCAAGAAACGACATGGGTCAATCCCCTCCAGTCGAACGCTGAAGCAGGCCCTTCCAATGCACATGGAGCCTCAACCTCCTCTGATGCGTCTCACACACCTGCCGCGTCCTCGTCGAGCTATGACATATACGCGGCCGCAGCCGCGCAGGGCATCGACCCCGCGCTCGCGCATCTCGATCCTTCACTCGCAACATCAGACACGACACCCGGTGCATTCACATATACGGCCAAGTTCAACGCGCGCACTGGCGCGTTTACTCGTCCGGACGGTCGCGACCCAACACATCTGTCCGAGTACGAGCGGGCGAAGCGCATGAGCGAGTTCTACTTTGACGTCAATGCGTGGGAGAACGAAGTTGAAAAGCGGAAGCTCGAAGAGGCCCACGAGGAGGAGAGCAGGAAGCGAAAGAAACCGACAAAGAAGGACTTGGTGAGTAAACGCTCTGGGACGTCCGACCGTTCCTCCCACAGTTGCGGTATGCTGATCGCGAGACCCAGGAGCGGTTCAAGGAGCAGAAGCGGCAGAAGAAGCTGGCGAAGACTGCGTGGTTGCGTACATGAGCTGTACTGGCGTGAACATTTTTTGATCCAATGGACATGAACAGTACAAGGAAAGCCTGCAATGTAAGAGCGAGGCTTTATGGAGGTTTGCGAGCAAGAACCTCCGCTGCTGCGTTGTGTCACAGGAAGGAGTCAATCATTAAGGCCATGGTCGATGCGACTCCCGTACGTAGCGATATCGCTCATTCTAGGAACAGATGCATGAGCGATCAACCTCAATGAGATACAGGCCGACAATAGATCCAGCAGCCTGCTGAGAGCTTATACCTTCGGTGAGAGACGTAAGCAACCGTATCTCTCTACAGACAGAACAGCTCACCGAGAATCAGGATCGGTGGATTTTCTTCCGAAGAAGTATGAGACAAGTTTGCCCGCATCCGCTCTATCCTGCAGTGTACAGGACCCCATCTCGAGTATAGCCGCGCTCATTCGATCAGCCTCGGCCATCTAGACGATCGGGTCCGCGGCGATGTCGTACGGGAAAGTCACCTGCGCTGGCTCCGCCAGCCATGAGTTGGCCTTCCTGTCCATGAGCGCGTCGTCAATGGAGCGACATGCGAACACCCGTCGGACGTCAAGAAAAGAGTATAGCGCTCCCCACGATCGATCTGTATGACGGCCGCGTTGTTGCCAAGGTTGTCTTTGGTGAGTCGTCGTATGCGGTGCGGGTAGATAGGACGTTGTCAATGCATCCAGCGTGTAGCCATTGAGTCCTAGCTTTGTTGATGGAGAATGGTGTATCGCGGCTTGCCCCGATGGCGACTGCTCGATGATCGTGATTGGAGCGCAGGACCATGTGTGGCCCAGTGCCAGTGAAGGCCGGGTGGCCTTTCTTCTTTGATGCCTGTTCCCATATTGTAGACGTCAGCTAAGGTGCGGGGATGGTCACTGCCTGCAGTGAAGACAACAGGGATTGTCTTCATGTCCCCACAGAATGTTTGCACTGAAATAACGGTAGCAACTGTACTGAAAGAACTGGCAAAGACTCAGCGTTAAACGTCAGACATTGGAATCAGACTTGGACACAACGAAAGTCGACGTCACGCGCTGCAAACAATCCGTTAAGTCACTGAAACGGAAAACTAAAATCTGGCCAACGCCGGGGTCGAACCGACGACCTTGGCGTTATTAGCACCACGCTCTAACCAACTGAGCTAGTCGGCCTGGCAATATATCACATAGCTGTCTTTATCTCTTGAGAGCCGAACACTGTCGCGATCACGAGGGTGAGACGCGTCTGTGGATGTTGAATTTGACTCTGGGGTTGGCCCGTGTGGCAGTTTGCCTCCCTCTCCCGTCATCGATCCCTGCTTGTTGCAGTAACACAGCTCAAAGCGACAACTATGGACGCCAGCGAGGTTGGGCGACTTGGGTCTCTCTCCCTTTTGCGTACGATACCCACCGAGTCCGTTGTAACCTCGTACCCGATTGATGACGAGGAACTTACAATTGGACGCGACCAATCCTGCTCTCTCCGCCTCTACTATCCCGCTGTCTCTGCCCTACACGCGAAGATCACCTTTGTTGAGCGCAAGGCATTCCTTGTTGTCCTTGGTACCAATGGTGTACTGCTCGACGACTCCCCACTCTTCCCTGCTGCAGCTTCGGCCCCGGGTCCAACAACCGTTCCTCTCCAGAATAACTCTGTGATCGAAATTCACAAGAAACGCTTCCGATTCACGTATCCACCTAAGCATCTCCGCCCCACTCTCGTCAACACGCCGACTCAAGCAACGCCTATTGCAGCCCGCCGCCCATTGCGCCTCTCAATGATCGCGAGCGCACACGTCTTCACCCCGAGACCAAGCCATAACCCCCAAGAGAATCTCCGAATCCTTCAAACCCCTCTTCGCACCCCCTTCTCACGCGATGAGGAGGAAATTGTCCTCGTCCACAGCAACACTCCTCGTGTCATGGAAGAGGATAAGGACCTCGTCATCTTAGACGAGGTTGAACCAGAGCCTGTGCTTCCTCTCCGTATACCTGTTATGCCTCAACTTCCCGTAACACCGGTCCGGCGTGCTCCCCGGCCGTCGCTGCATCGCGCTGTGTTGATTCGCTCCGCTCAACGAGTGGCATTACAGCGCGAGATTCAACAGGAGGAGGAAGAACAAGATGCAGAAGAAGTTGAAGAGACAATCAAAGCCATTCCAGAGGAAGCCGACGATGAGATTGAAGAGGTACCTTCGCCGGGAGCACCGAGAGAGGTCTCTGGATGGCGCAGGAGCTTGGACATGGTCAAGGGCAGCCTTGGCTGGGCGTTCCGTGGCCTCTCCGTTGAGGTGTGTACCAGATGTATCGACGCTAGTACCCTCTACTGATGCTTGTCAGCCTAAGGAGGAAGAACAAGAGCTGGGATTGGGGGGCGAGGAACAAGAATATGGCGAGGATCAGGACGACAAGTCCAAAGGCACCGAAGAACCTGAATATGAAGATCAAGAAGGCATCGCCAAAGAACACGAGAATCCGTATGAAGACTATCAACGTGACCAAGAGCAAGAGGAGTCGCAGCGTGCCCTCGGCCAGTTCATGACACCACAGATACCCAAGATTGCGCGTCAACCTCGCCTTTCACTCGGGGTCGCGCCCAACACTGGTCCACGTCGTGTACGTGTCGTTGCCCCTTGGAAAGTGAACGAGATAGAGGTACCTGCCACTGTGAAAGAGGAAGAAAACAATAGACCTTCCACAAGTGTAGTTGCGCCCCCGTTGACTCCACGCTCACCTGTCAAACGAGAGAAGCTCACCGAAGAGGAGCGCGAGGTGAGTTGCTGTAGCTTCTGAGCTTTGATATTACCAGCTAAGCTCCACCCTCAGGCTATCCGTGCTCGAAGGAGGTCTGCGGTTGCGACTCCAGACAACTTCTTCAAGGGTCAGACACCAGGCTCGCGTCGCACGCTGTTCCCATCTCTCGCACCTCTCCCATCTCCGAGCTTCTCCGAGCCTGCAGAAGCTCCATCAACATCCTCACCAGCGCATACATCGGGGCAGGACACAGCGTCAGTCTCTAGTGGGTCCAGCTCGTCTTCTGCGTTGTCTTCGGCCAAGATGGAGGAAGGCGAGGACACAGCAGTGCTTCTCGCGCGGATGAAGCAAATGGTAGAGGGCGTGAAGCAGCGCCAGAGTCTTGGTCGTCAGAGCCTCAGTCTAAGCCCACGCAAGCGCGAGGGTGGCTTTTCGCTCCTTGCGCCAAACCATGCGAGCACGCACCGGCCATCGCGCATTCTGATCGAAGAGGACGAGGACAACATGCAGGAAGGGCAGGAGGAGCACCTCGCTCGCCCTGCATTGCAAACTCCACAGATGTCTGACCTCCGTCATGTCTTTCGTCGTCCTCAGGGTGAAGCAAACACTCCTGCTCTTACAGGCGTACGGGAGCTGTTCCGCCCCCAACCACTGACTCCTACGGAGACCCCTCAAATGGACGGCGTGAAGGAGATGCTCGGGACCCCTGTCGGTTACCGTGTGCCTCCCGTTGAAAAGGACGAACAGGAGCAAGAGGAAGATCAAGATGACGAGGGAGCAGTTGAAACTGAGGAAGTCCCCGCTCGGAACGCGCACGGCAAGCGGACCCCCGCAGCCAAGAGTGCGCGCAGGACAGCGGTCCCTCAATCTGCGCCATCAAAGAGCACTCGTGCAGCGTCACAGGCCCTGGAAGAGCCCGAGCCTGCCGAGACGGAGGCTGGTCGTACAGCTCGTAGGACGAGGGCTCGCACTGCTGATGGCGCCGTCGGTCAGGTATGCGTTCAATATATGACGAGCCTGAACATTCGTTCATTGTGCATCCCAGATTCCAAGACCTACTCGAGGCAAAGCCACTAAACCTGTCGTTCTCGAACCCAATGAAGACGAGGTGGAACCAGAGGCTCCACCAGAAGCCGCACCTGTGCGAGCTGCCCGACGCACGCGACAGGCAACAGACTCGTCGACAACGTCTTCTCACGCAGACGATGTGGCTACCACAGACACGAAACCGGCCCGTAAGACGCGAGCTAAGACCCCAACACAGACTATAAGTGCGTCGACAACGAAGACGACCACGGGGCGTCGAGGCACACGTGCAAAGCCTATCGAAGTGAACGGAGACGGGAACGAAGACGACCCTCTCGACTCCCTCTCGCGCGAGCGCACACCGAGCGGCGACGCCCTTGCCGGACGCGCACGTCGCGGCGGACGCAGCAAGCTCCCCGTCAAGCAAGAAGACGTCGAGCCGAGCATCCCCCCGGAGAAGCCGGCGAATGAGAACGACGCGGAGCAGCCCGCTCGTTCAACACGTTCCAGACGCACGCCGGTGCCCAAGATACCTACTGCTGTGGGTACTGCGGGGCGTGGAGGGCGGGCCCGCGCCGGGACCATTTCGAGCACTCCTGTCGAGCCAGCCATTCCGGAGGACAAGGAGAATACTCCGGAACCGAGCACCGAGGACGACGGTGAGGAGGCAAAGGGTGCGAGTTCGAAGGCGCGGGGCGTTGCGAGAGGAACGCGGGCTGCCGGGAAGGCATCGGGGAAGAGTACCTTGGATGTCAGCGAGGAGCCTGGTCCTCCTGCGGTGAAGACGCGTGCTGGGCGGACGAGGGCTGCGAAGGCTTAACGTATGGTCTCATGAGCTACTTCCTTTGGATCGGATTGTGCTTGAGTAAATACATGTACTACATATCAAGTTGTACTAGTACTAGTGAGACTATTCCATATAATGAGCTGCAAATAATAAAGCGTATTCGAGGGAGTATGTGTTAGCAGGCTCATTAAGAATCCGTTAATATGTATTAGACAGATGGAACAGTACAGTTCCCTGGAATATGCTCTGATGAGACCCTTCATGCTATCTAGCACAGCATTAATGGGGTAGTGGTAACCTGGGTCGTTGCCATCGACCCGCCGGGGGTTCGATTCCCCCTTAATGCATTGTCTCTTTTTCCCGGTGATTCATACTGCTTTTCCCATGCGATGCTTGTGGGCAGGTCAAGGAGCAGCTGAGAGTATAGCGCTCAATTGATACTAAGTCTGACATACTGTTTGTTGTGTTGTTGGGCAAAATGTACAGACGTATAGGCTGACCATCAAGAGTTACGTACATACCAATTTTGTGCGCGACTCGGTCACCGATTAAGAAGTCAGCGCTGAATATTCGCTGAATAGGCAACAGGCTTCACATTCACTTGTGACGATGTCCTTCTCGAGCCCAGGGTGTTAATCTTCACCACTTCATTTTGCGATGCAAAACTGCATCGAACTTAGTCGGCTGCGGAAAGCCTCGAGTGGTCTCAAGTCTATCAAGGTAAGTGTCACGTCACCGCTCTTCTTTAGTGACCCACCTTGACCAACAAGAACTCTAGTTCAAACGAACGACACCAGGAAGCATTGCTTCCATCATCTATACCAATAAACCTCCACCAAGTAATCGCGTCTTAGACCCGACGCATCCCGCGCTACTGTTCAGTCCTACGCAATTCGCAAAGGCTTTCCCATGGCGGACGTATCCCGGATTCGCGCTCCGGGCTGTACCCAAGGGCCTCCTTGATAAGCCATCGAACCCGTTTCCGGACCCGCCGTTCACGTTTATGCCTGTTCCTAGATTGGGAGCAAAGGCGCGAGAGGTTGGGCGCAGTCGTGTGACCATGTCGCTCATGGACGTGGCAAGGAGGAACGCTGGCGGACGCGTTATGAGAGTGAATGCGCTCAATAAGTTCAAGACTGCCATCGCGCTCGTCGTCACGCGAGGAGCAGATGTGGAGGAGGGGCAGGACGGGCAAAGGATTGTATTTAAAGATGAGCGGCTGGGCGGAGACTGGGTCTTATCTGGTGCGTGCCACTGTTACTCACGTCTCTCTGTCGAACCTCTGCCCGTCAGCTTGTGTTTATAACGTCCGTATGCAGACTGGACGTATATCTGTCGTCCTGATCCACAGATGTACCATATGCCTTATACAACGCTCGTTTCCAGCCTCCGTCGTGCGTTGAGCGACATCTTCGTTCGTGGCAAGCAGCTTGAGGAGCAGTGGTACACAGAGCATGCACGCCAAGCTGCATCAGTGCAGACTCTCCCTCGCGCTTTTCGTGCGCAGAAGAAGGCCGCGAAGGAGTCGAAGCAGCCCGCAGAATTACCTGACCGCCAGCTCGACCCGCCTCCTTCATCTGTGACTGAGGCTCGCTCATCTCAGGCTTCTCCCATGCGTCCCCGTACCTCGTCGCCGCCTCAGTTATTGGTGCCTTCGGGGAATCAAGCGTCCCCTTCCTTGAATGCCATGATGCAGCGTTTCAAGGACCACCTATCGGTCAGTCCACGTTGTAGCTTTGTAACATTCTTGTCTCACCTTACCCAGACCTCACAATATCAATCGCGTACTCATACACCTTCCACTCGGAAAGGCTTTCCGTAAACAGCAGCGTAGCACTTCCTCATATACATACACTTATGCATCTAATATCTAGACAGCCAACATATGTACTACTTCCGTACTGTGGTAGTAACTACTGGGTGCAAGACATAGCCTCGGTCGTTAGGTCGAGTTACCACAATTGATTGACAAACTGTACTTCAGCGGCCGACTAGCTCAGTTGGTTAGAGCGTGGTGCTAATAACGCCAAGGTCGTCGGTTCGATCCCGGCGTTGGCCAATGGTTTTTATGCTGTGATTCGCAAGGTCTTTAACCACTCAGTAAGGCTAGTACTACATAGTGTCGAACCTCCATACTACCTCCCCTCTCGGCTTGTCGTCGCTCCTATTACTACACAGTCTCTGGTAGTACCCGTTCTGACGCTGTCCGCATCAAGCAT
This sequence comes from Lignosus rhinocerotis TM02, assembly GCA_000743315.1. Classification (NCBI taxonomy): domain Eukaryota; kingdom Fungi; phylum Basidiomycota; class Agaricomycetes; order Polyporales; family Polyporaceae; genus Lignosus; species Lignosus rhinocerus. The sequence goes on from KN049985.1 coordinate 57,326, forward strand.
CGAGCGCTCTCAGTAATCACCGGTAAGGTATTCGTCAGGGTGGGGAGGCATGACGTGATGGAACCCAGAGCGGGCTTGTCCCCTCGGCGGCTTGACGACTAAGTCTGCTTGTTGTCTGTGTATGTACCCAAACCAAGAACACCTCATGAGCTTTGATCGCATAACGAACAGCGAGACAGGGAGGACGTACAACCGCATGCGTAGGAGGAGCTTGCGGTTCGCGGCCTGTATCTCCCGTCCGTTCTGAATCGCCTTGGCGAACAGCGCCGCGCGCTGGTCCGTCTCCTTCGCCTTAAGGATCTGCACATCGGCATGCCAGCCGTCACGACAGCCATCAGCGGAATGCGAGACGCGCACATGAGCGGAGGGGGGAGACAGAAGACGGAGACGGACCTTGTTCTGACGGTCGACGCGCGCCTTGATCTCACCAGACTGGATGAGGGTGACGACCTGCTGCTCGAGCTCCTCTACGGACCAGCCGAACGCCTGGCTCATGCGCTCGAGGCGAATCGAGGCGAACGGCTGGAAGTACTGCACGAGAGCCTTGCTCCGGATTTGGCTCATCAGGGAGGAAGCGTGCTGCCAGAGGTGTACGTCGGTTGAGTTGCGCGTCTGCATCGCACACGCTCTCAGTCAGTCAGTGGACGAGGAGGATGCGGGTGTGGGACCGACAGAGTACCGCTCGAGGATTTCGAGAACGTTCTTGAACCGGCTGTGCATGTACGCCTCGACCAGCTCGCGGACGTAGGGCTCTTGTTCGATGTATAGCCCAAAGGTGTCGTTGTCGAGCACTTGCGTCCGGATCATGTTCCGAGGGAATGTCGCGAGTGCGCACAATGTGGCGTAGATGGCGACGTCTCCAGGAGCGATGAGCTAGAACGCGCACCCGGCAGGTCAATGCAAGTGACCATGGCGATATCATGGGTCAGTGAAGAGCTCTACACGTACCTTCCCAAACCAGTCGTCGATCCCCTTCGGTGGACCGACCTTCAAGAACGACTGGGCAGCCTTCTCATAGTTGGACTGTCCGAAATGCGATATCGCAGTTGCGAGCTCTAGCTTGCTCTGCACCTTTTCGCGTTCTGCGTTCCGCTTCTCCTTGTTTGCTTGTGCTGTACCCGCGGGAGCCTCGGGCCCTGTGGGTGACCTGGCGCTGATTGCAGAGTCCAGTGCTGCCTCAGCCTTAAATACGTATGTGCCAATGTGGGAATAGCTGCGCTGTTCCATGAGGAGCTGCAGAGCGAGAGGAGAGTCAGCTTCCAGATCCTTGCGAGACGAGTGCCTCAGAGGTATGCGAAGTGGAGAGCACGCGAGGCTCAAAGGGATTATAGTACGCCATCGGGGGCAGGGGGTTGTTTCGGAGTCAAAAAAACTCACCTCAAGGACAGACAAACACATATCAAGGACATGGTGACTTGTTGTGCAGAATTCACGGGACTTGGTGTAATGCTTGAGAGATGAAGCTTGCTCGCCAACAGCACGGTAAAAATCACCCAGATCGCGGTGAGCCATCTTGTGGACGCCAATATCAAGCCACGAGTCTTCAAGTGTGCAGGGTTTGGACGTACCCGGATGCTCTCCTTGATCATATTACTTGAGTAGGTCTTGAGCTCTACTTCAAGCTTCGTCCTCTCTGCGACGTTCTTCGCGTTTGTCTCCTCTATCCATTTCGCGTCGGGTTCTGCTATCGTAGATACCTCAGGAATCTCATCCGATGCATCAGCATATACACGCTCATATGCTGCGAAGATGTTGCGGTAAAGTGCAGTATCACGGCCCTTCAGAGCCTCCTTTGTGGCGAGCTGGAGAGCCTGGGGCGCGAGGGTCGGACATACGGTCATGATGTGCATCAGCCTATCAACATAGCTTCGCCCTACAAATTCACAGATACATTGTTCGCGATGAACTGGATAAGGCGGACCCTCATAGCTGGTCACACGAACCTGAGTATCCGCTGATGTATGCCTCGAGCTCAAACGGATGCGCGTCGTCTATTGGGATCCTCTGCCGCTTGCCTGGAGCCTTGACAGCGTAGGATTGAGGCATCTCCTCATCCATATTGTCGACATCCATGACTCCGTTGCAAGTTGATAGTTTACTGTTGATGGATTGGGATGGAAGAGGAGGTGGCTGAAGGTGGTGAGTACTTGAGCGATCGCTTGAAAGGACTCACAGGCGCCTGTACTAGAGCTCATTAATTAGCGCTCATTACTGCTGCGATCGACTTGCACTGGCCGCAATACATCCTGAGTAGCAACGTCGACTGTCCATCCATGTCAATTCCCTCCTTTCATTCATCCTCCTCGCTTGTTCTCTAAGTTCTGTCTGCGTGCTTTCTCGCTGTGTATCTTGCTACCCTTTCTCGACTATCGCGTACCTATCTGAACATGTCTCCCTCCTCCACATCTGGCACGCCCCTACTTTCTCTACATCTCCCCGCCCCGCCCCGACTCGGCTCCATTGACGAAGACGATGTTCCTGGCCCTGGCCTTATAACCCGCAAAAGATGGTACCACTATCTTCCCCTGGGTCGTACGTCCGTCCACCGTCCTTACCTCGCTGTCTCTTACATTCACTTGCCCGTTCCGTCTCCGGACCTAGTGGCCATCGCAATGATACTCGGGCCACACCCTTCTCTCTTCGTTGTCTTTGTCAACTACCACTATCGCATTCACGGCATGCTCTTCCGCGTTGGCTTGCATGTTCTCGCGATCTACACCCTTACCTTCCTTACATTTACCTCCCTCATCGTCGTACTCGCACGCGACCCCGGTCCTGTAGGAGATAAGTCCCAAGGTGAGGATGTGGCCGAGGATAGCGAGGAAAGCTTCATGGAGGCATTGTTGGCTCCGCCGGAAGGCGAGGAAGCCCATGGTCCCGGTACATGGTGCAAGAAATGCGCCGCCCCAAAGCCTGAGCGCGCGCACCATTGTGGGACGTGTGGGCGGTGTGTGCTAAAGATGGGTATGTCTGATAGAACATCACGTCTGTCCCCCCGTTTACGCTGGTGGGACGTGTAGACCACCATTGTATGTGGCTGGGTCACACGTGCATAGTAAGTGCAACATGTTGGTCACACAATTTTCACAAACATGACCTCAGTGGGTAAATCACTTAGGGACACCGTACCCATGCATCTTTTGTGCACTTCCTCTGTTGTGTAACCGCGCTCTCGATATATGTCGCCGTGTTATGCAGCTCCGTGACATGGTGGGCGTTCACACACCCCATGTCCATAGACGAAACAACACCCCTGCACGCCATGTTCATCGCGTTCTATGGCATAGTGATCACTATGGTTATTGGGTCCTTCTGCTTCTACCACCTCTATCTCATATCGTAAGCCTCTCAACGCATGACCTGAGCCGATACTAACAGCAGGAATGCAGAACTAACCAAACAACGCTTGAATCCCTATCGCCCTTCCTCCTGCTCCGACACATGCCCCCACTACCAGATAACGCCGACTCGCGCAAGCTTTCGAACCCTCCGCGTGAAGATGAGCTCTCTTATGAACAGCGCTTGCTCGTCCGTGTTGCTCACCGCCACATCCGCCTGTACGATGTCGGTTTCAAGCGGAACTGGGCGCAGGTTTTCGGTTGGACACATCGATGGGGCTGGGTGTATCGGCTCGTTGCCGGAGGTGGATGGTGCGCATTTCCCTCCTTCCCACTCCTTCCTCTTGTCAAAAGTCTATCCTGACATGACCCTCTGTATCCACTCGTTCATGCTGCGCTTTGTTTACATCGACAGTACGGGGGATGGGCGGACGTTCCCGCGGAATCCGCGGTCGGACGAGATGCTGGCAAGGCTGGCGTTGGAGCTGGTGAGTGCAGACAAGGACCGGTGACCATTCTTTATCTTGGCTGCTCTGTTCTCTGTGATTCTCTCGGATGTAATGCAGATGTCTATTTATCTCTACACTCCTTCTGACACTAATGTGCGTCAAGTAAACTCCGGACTACGACAGCGTGCACCAATACGCAGTAGTGATAACAACTGGTGTGTCTACTAGGCTCTGAAGGGGTAATGACCCAAACCACCATCAGTAATGACCGCCTACAACTAACAGTATAACAGGCAACGGCCGCAGTTTTACCCGCGATCCACCGAATCTCGGACGACGTACCCCATTCGATGACCCGAGCCTCGACCGTCCTTGAGATCGATCTGTAACTAGTACTCTTACATTCAGCTTCGCACTGCAGGCCACATACCGCTCTATCGGCACCTTGCACGCATTGGCAAGGTCTTCTCTGCGACTTGCCCCACTTGCGGGAAGCCACCGCTGCAGGCCTGAGGTGGTCGCAGACGAGGGACATTCGAGAACCTCTCGCGCTACCACATCTGCCTTACGGCGTCACACTACTGGCGATGTCGTCATGCCCCAACCGCTTTCGTCTCACTGTTCTGCGACCTCCCCGTCCTGGCGGCATTCGTTAGTCCCCATGTACTGTTACGCCTATCATAGGGCACAGGCCCTCCAGGGCGTGAAACATGGAATTCAGAAGGATTATTCTCACCGTTCACAAGCATTACTCACACGCATGCGGAGGAGTCCGAAGCTACTAGTTTGTCACTGAGGCCCAGTCCGGTCCGCAGGGGGCGGCGCAGGTTAGAAGCATTCTACTACTGGTCAGTTGCATACTAGTCCTCTTCAGTAGAAACGAGCAAATCGTAAGTACTACATAGCCGCGAACGTCAGATAGGCTCGGCTCGGGGATAACCCGGGGCAGAACTTGGTGACTGTGTATTGAGGATTTAGTGGCCTCCCGTAGCACACCGAGACTAATTTCTGAATTGGGTGCTAAGTATATTCGGTTTGGCTAGTTTTTAATGATACACTGTGTCTTGTGTACAGCACACGATCAATTACTTGGCTGCGGCGGCTTAGCCGCCTTAGCGCATGGTTTGGCACCCACCATATGCCTTTGCTGTTCGCAGTGGGTCGTCACAGTTTCATTTCAGTCTGAGCGGGATACTGAAATGAACCGCGTAGAAAATGCAACACAAGACCGTCCTACGAGAGGCAAACTAGCTGCGTACACTAGTACTCAAATCATATGAAGTCTCTTGCTCTGCGCTGCCGAAACCACATTCACATGTGTCCAATGGTAATAGTACATTGATTATATGGCAAATGTCTTTGGCATCGACTGTGCTAGAAAGATCAACGCACGAACTAGAAGAAGCATATCAGAACACGTATTGATCGTCATTTCCCTGTATGGTGGAGTAACCATTCAATTGCTCGAGAAATCTTGGGACAAAATCAATGCTTCTGCAGCAGCTGAACGAGGTGTGAGTGTGAAACGGCAAGGCTCGGGATACCTATAAATGGCGAATCAGCAAGCAAGACTTAGATGAGCGAGCGGTGGGCCTTACAGGAGATAACCATCGCTTGCTCGCATCTCATTGACAACCGGCTGCCCGATTCCGGCATACGACGAGCTCACGTCGAAAACGTGCAGGATTGACGCAAGGTTGATGAACAGTACTGCCTCTGCGTAGTCTTGCCCCGGACAGATTCTGCCCGAAAATTAGCTGCTCCAACACCCTCGAGCATGGGGGTCGTGACTTACCTCCGCCCAAAGCCGAAAGCATAGTCAGAAGGATCGCGGACATTGGGATCGAGCTTCCCATTGCGCAGGAACCGCTCTGGACGGAACTCATCTGGACAGTCATACACCTCAGGGTCGTGCATGCACGCCCTGCGAACGGTGAACAGGAGGGACGTGAGGTCAAGGTCCGACACGTACCATACGTTGGGGATCAGGACCGTGCCTTTCGGGATGAAGTATCCATTCAGCTCGTCGTCGGCAGTGGTGCAATGAGGCACGCCCAAGGGGACAACGTTGTGCCATCGCAAGGTCTCTTTCATGACGGCGTTGAGGTAGACAAGTGAGTCCCGGTCGGAGTATTGAGGTAGGCTATTGGGGCCCACGACGGCGTCGAGTTCAGCTTGCACTCGCCTGAGAATGTCCGGTTGGAGAGACAAGGCGAGCAGGGTTGCTTGGATCGTCGCGAGGGTCTATACAAAAATCAGTCGCATTTCTCCATGGACCATAAATCGGAGCTCACTGTATCGGCTCCAGCTAGATGGCAGTGCGACGAGTCAGCAATCCGTGAACTGCAAGATGCCAAAGAAACACTCGCCATCGAAACAGATAGCGCCAATATTCTTGATCAGATCCTCCCCTTCTTCTAGTGTTGATTCTTTCGCGGGTGAGCTCGCCAGCTTCTCGAGCAAGGTGCCGATTACGCAGTCTTCCCGAACATGCTCCTGGTGATCGTCTTGGATGAGTACAGACCGCCGGAACCCGAGGTTAATCATACTCGCCATTGCTTCTTTGACGTACGCAAAGGGTACATTCTTCAGATCGCTTGCGGCCGCTTGCCATCGCGCAAACTGCGTCTGGAAGCTAGCGCCAGGAAAGCAGCTAGGGAGGTGCCGCAAGAAGGGGAAGAACCTGATGAGGAATTTGCCGGGCACACCCCGTCCGCCGGGAGTGCCGGCAAGAGCAGTGTTCACTATAGCGATGTACTTGTCGTGTTCCCCTGTGACGTCGATCCCATAGAGTAGTTTCATCAGCGTCGCTGAGAAGTTGCTGCGCCGACCGTATCAATGCTGACAAGCGACCAAGAGGGGGTTTGTACTCACAACTGTAAGAGATCCTGGAGCCGAGACGGATCTTTCAACAGATCGGCCAAAAGCCTGTGAGCCATGAGGCGAATAAAGGGCTGGTATTGCAAAACGGCGGCCTGATTGAAATGTTGAGCGAATGCACGACGATGGCGTCTCCACGATTGACCGTGAGGCAAGTGCCCAAAGTTGAGCTCGCCGCCAGTCCTGTAAATGCGCAATCAGCCTTTGAAGCGTGTAGTGATGGCGCAGTCGAATGCAGCGCTTACAACTTGATCAGAGGCGTCTGCTTCCTGTCGGAGGTGTTTGCGGAGCGCTTGTTCAAGTATTCCGTCATGACCTTGGCGCTCCCGAGAACGACGGTGGAGTGTCCTAGGACATGGAAGTGGAGGACGTCGCCTGGGGTAGCCGTCGTGAATCATCAAAGAGCACATATCGCAAGGAGAAGAAAACGCTTACCGTATTTCTTACACAGGTCGCGGTAGACGACCCATGGTTCGATGTGCGGCATATTGAAGAGGTTTCCAAGAAGAGGCAGACCCTGTGGTCCTGGGGGGAGGGGTCGCCCACGAAGCCAGGCCCTCCCAAGAATGAACGAGCTCACATACAAGGCGACCAAAAGTGATAAAGCGAGTACTGGGAATACCGGGAGGACAAGGATGTCGAGCGCCATGTCAGAGAGATCCGAGGTGGTCTGTTCACCTGCTCCGCAGTGCTTGAGTATTTATGTCGGTGAGGTCGCTCTGGTCGCTCCGTATCGAACGGCATATTCTGCATACAGCTTAGTATCCCGTGAGGGCCTTGGCGGTGTCCTTTGGACCCACCACAGGGTTAGTCGTCACCCAAACGCTCGAACGCTGTCATACACGGCGCATGATCGTCTCGCGTCTGTGCTGTGGTGGCCTGACCGAGAGTCTGGGCTTGGGCCGTCTGAGTATATTTCGGGGCGTCACCTTGCCTATGGGGAGGAGCTAGCCTGTCGCCGCTAGGTGTACCAGCCGGGTGAGGATGTGCATCGCATGAAGAAGCGTGGAAACGTGTATGGTTTTGTACACCGATTTAGATCTCCCTGGCTCTACCGAGCACTGAATCGGAATGGATGTCGAGGAAGGGATCGGGTAGGCACCGATGACACAAGGATGACTCTCATGTCTCATGAATGGAAGATTGACCCTTTCCGAAGAGAGGTCTAGGAGGAAACCGCATGTCATTCCTGGGTACGGTGGGCGAAGAGCATGCCATGGGCCATAAGAAAGGGTGAGATTCGCTGAGGTTGAACCGCAAGCTTGGAGCAGGATTGCAAAAACGTGACTGAGCCACCGTCAGCTCGTAGCAAGAAGCATCGATATTTACATTCTCTTTCCGCATTCTACCGTCCGCTCCCATTCAACGTTTGCGGGTCTTGGGGACCTCAGATGTCACCACTGTGGCGAATCCGACTGCGCGTCGATGTCAAGGCGATGACGACGAATATTGATTGATGAAAGCGTACCAAAAGAATGCGGGGCATACAGCGCAGACTGACGATGGCTGACTGGGAGCTACTCTCATTGAGCGCGATCTCGAACGTATGCCTCGGGCTGGCGATCGCTGTGAGTGAGGGAAGATCGACGGTAGTAAAGCTCCTTGTGCGATGAATCGAGACCGCAAAATCTCCCGATGTCGCACGCACTATTGCCGATACGCCAAAGGAGATGGGACCACAGAACACCACTGTAGGAGTGTGCATCGGGGTAGGCCTATGCAGCGAACTGCAAAGGCGAGAGAGAGCAAACGATGTGGCGTTCTGGATTAGTTCAGGTAGACAAGGTTGGTTCACGATCTGTCGGCGCACTCTGCACATTAAGCATTAATGAAACAAGAGAGTTCCGCTTGCACTGACAAAATAAGCGTTGGTGACGACCATGAGCGATGATACTGAAGAAATCGGCGCACCGACGAAGTTAATGGACCTAGAGAGGTACCCAGGAACGGCGCAACCTGCCCCTCTTAAAGGAAAGGAAGTGGGGAGAAAGGTGTAGAGAGTGGCTAGCGCTGTAAAGATCTCCCCATGGTACATCAGAGCTCCGATGGTGCGCTCGAGTCGGAGACATACGGATTGTCTGGATATAGATCCACGCTCTACACTGTCTCGAACAGCTACAGTACAAGATGTAGAGGTAATCTTGCCAGAGATGTATTGATGCCTGCCAAGAGTCCTAATCGCCGCCCATTAGCCAACGTAACGTGTGCTGAAGATGACCAACCCTCTTCGGGCTAATCGCCGCCCATAAGCCAACGTTACGTGTGTTGAAGATGACCAACCCTCTTCGTGAGCTTCAGGAACGACGAGCCAACTCATTGATTTTGGCAGCATCCGTGCTGACACGCAGGTGGAAGAGGCCGGGTCGACATGGGGTGAGCGGAAACTGGTGCTGTTGAATTTCTTGGGAGTCTGTATGAAGGTTAGTGTTGCGGAAGGAAGGAGGGCAAACAATGGAGGCTAACAGAATCTTCCTAGTGGGTGTTGAACGTTGAGCTCTGCAATACGTTGAAGGTGCTTGAAGCCATGAGATAATTCGATATCAACTCAATAGAGTCACGCCGATACAAGAAGACTGCTAGCTTCAGCATGTGTGTGCAGAAAGTCACCGTAAGTTTGAATGATGTGAGTCTGTTAGCGTTGAATGGCGAAACAGATGCAGTCTTATGCCGCCTTCGCGTCCTGGCAGTGTACATTGACCTCCGTGTCGAACGGTACACCTTGTGAGTCATGCAAAAACCGACATGTGATAGCTTATGAGTGGCATGCGCGAGCATGATGCCACTACTGGGGGTGAACGTCTTGTGGATGGTGCATTCATATGTTCCTCTCGGGACGTCGGGTGCGACTTCTGACATGGCGCAATTGTTAGTCATCCGTACCGCAGGTAATCACAACTTCCCACATGCACCAATCCAAACCGGCATGGTTGGTCTGCCGTCCGCTCCTCCTCCGACTTCATCCAAACGATCCAGGACATCCCATCCCTCCTTCAACTCGCCAAAGACAACGTACTTTCCTGTCATCTTCGACAGCTTACTCTCGTCGTCGGTCAGCACGACAAAGAATTGCGATGAGTTGGTGTTCTTGCCTGAATTGGCCATTGCGAGCGTGCCTCGTGCCATTCCCTTCTTCAGCCCCGCTTTATCGTCATTGAACTTTCCACCATAGATGGACTAGAGTTATTGAACCCATCATCATCGTTGTTGCTTGATTATCGCGCGGAAAGAAGACCAAGGGAACCGATTATCAACCAATAAGGCTTACCTTCCACATCGAGAAGACCATTGCAATCGAACAGAGTGTACGATGAACATCAACGTTCGGATTGTATGAATCGATGCATGCGGGATCTCCAAACTAACCCTCCATGCCTAGATAGTCTGCGAAACATCACTCACCTCTCCACCGCTACCATCCCCTCGGGTCATGTCACCACCTTGCGCGACAAATCCCTTTACAATCCTGTGAATGGGGCAGTTGAGGTAGTGTAGTTTCTTGTTCGGGGCGTTCTTGCACATCCCCTTCTCTCCAGTACATAACGCGACGAAATTCGCAGTAGTCTTTGCTAGACCAGGAATGCTGTCAAGCTCAAAAACCATGCGACCAGCCAGTAGCGGAGTAGGCGGCGTGAAGCGCATCTGAAGCGTATTCTGGGGGAATCAACCAAAGACGAAGATTGCGATGTTTGAAGCACATGCAAGAAAGAGCTTTGAGATAGAGGGCGTATATGCGAGAAATAAGATGTGTACATTAAGCTCCTGCAGGATCTGCTGCTGCTCCTCCGACAAGTCAGAAAGTGAAGACGGTAAGCCGTAGATTGCGGCATTCTTTGCGAGAAGAGTCGCGGTCGCATGGTATGCTGATTGAGCTTGGTCATGCTCGTCGACGTCTCCCAAGAAGATATCGAGATAGACTCTTGTTCCCATGACGGATGGTGCAGGTAGTAGTATGAGATAGGTACAAGGCGCTACAAGCTGCCAGTGCAGTGGTATTAGCTGAGAGCCATCAATGATAGAGTCGTTCCGTGATCCGACGGCTGTTTATGGTATCCTGTACCACGAACGGGCATTTGGCACAGTGGTAGCGCGCACGCTTCGCATGCGTGAGGTCCAGGGTTCAATCCCCTGAATGTCCAGTCAATTGTTTATAGGAAAGAGTTTTTACGTTGTTTTTCCCTGTCTACAGACTAGAGGCTAGTTGTTTCGCCCCCTTATGGCCGCAGTCGTTGTTTATGTTGTGTAACAACACCCTTCTCATGTCTTACGGGGACCTCGGAGAGGAACGGTAGTACTCATAGTGATACACCGCCACATATATACTAGTGCTCGGTGAGACATGTCTGTATCATACAATAGGACCGCCTTGTCTGCGCCTGACACCGCAGTTGTCTCGCTTATAACCTGCTTTCCTTCCTTTACCTGCTGCACTCAACAACCTTTTCTCGTACTTTCTACCTCGCTGTTGCCCTCTTTACTCCCTAGCTCCCTTCAATTGCTTGTATCATGAGTAGCAGACCGCCGCCACTCCGAGGTAAGCCTGGATCACTCACGGTCTGGTGAGAAGAGAGATCTCAAGCGAATACCGGAATCTATCAGCCGCGCCCGAAAACCGTCCCCCGACCTACAGAATGGTCACTCGGGTGTATAGTAACAGTCTGCGACCCATAGTCATTGTTAGTGAGTATATGTCGCCTCCGATGTCATTTTCAGGTGTATAGAAGGATGGTGCGTTGACTGGAGAACAGTGGCGAGCGTTCTGGCAATTTGGTCGCTCATCTGGTGAGTCCTCAAAGCCTCCGTTGTTGACGTTGTGGCTCACTGTATGTCGTCATCGGCTATGAAGGGCTGTAAGTGTGCCATTCGACATCCTTTGTATGAGGATGTTCCACCATGCATTCCAGGTGAGACTCATGACCTTGCTCAGATACCATCGTTCCAGGACATCAATGATGAGACGAAGAGTGCGTTGAGCTCAGTCCTTGCAATCACCGTCCATTCATTAATCGATACGGGAAAATACAGATGGACTGCCCAAGTTCGCAACATTCGATATCGTGCTGGGAACGATATATGCGACCGCATGCGCTATCGAGGTCTTTGGTGTGATTGCTGCTACAACGGTGCGTATATGTCGTGGTTTCCCCGACTAACACTTTGACCTGGGGTAATGCCACAGCAACGACTACTGCTTATTCGCTTATACGCCATCTTGTCTATATTCACATCCGTTGCGGTAGTTGCTGCTGGCTTCATGCGAGTGGTGATACACTTCGTGTACAAGGCATGCACAATCTTCACGTTGTACACATAAGTTCCCACCTAATGCTAATGCCAACTAGGACGACCTCTTGAACGAGTGCGAGAGGGTTGCGCAAGGACAGGGCGTTGAATTCGTACGTGCTGTCTTGTCTCGAGCACAGAACCGCGTTCCTCACTTTACCGCCACAGAGGTTCGGCATCTGGGGACCCAAAGTCAGGGATCGTCTCACCGCCGCCGAGGCACAAATATGTACGCCCAGTCATCTGAATCTGTTGTTTGTCATGTCTCACCACCGTTGCTCATAGTCTGCAAGAACGCCTGGGACAAGGATTCGCTAAACGAGATCATCTTCCTGATCTGTGAGATTGGTGCGTATGCTGTCTCAGTGCCTCCTCCTTCTGGACTCAGACCTGCCTTTGCTGTACAGTCGTCGCGATATTCTTCACTGTCATTGCCTTCGCGTACTATCACCAAGTCCGTGACCCAACGTCCGCCGCGAACTTCACGCGCACCCCCGTCCCCGGTGCCACCTACCCCGATCACTACAATCCCCCCTACGACGCAGAGGGCTACAATCCTCCATATTTACCATACAACGCCTCCGTCTTGTACAATCCCGTCCAGCCTGTACCCGAACCTGCGTACGCGCCTCCTCCTGGGCCGCCCCCCGCCGACATGGGATATAATGTTGGAATGGCAGCAAAGAATAGGGATTTCAAGGATGACGATTCAGAAGTTACCAAGTTTGAGGACCCGTTTGCAGACTTTGACGAGCCAAGCAAGTCTAAGAGCCATGACGCGGGCACGCCTCCGGCGCGCTGATCCATCGAGTACTCGGGACAGGTGGGAGGATGATGGAGGAGGGAAGTTCGGGAAGAGAGGATGCACGAAGGAGATCGGGTAATCATCCACCTGTTCATGTCAGACGTAGTGGTTGACATTGGTGATAGTTGCTCTGGTTTTGGGTCAGATCGCTCGATTTCAAGACGAAGGGACTTTATGCGGTCACAGTGCTGTTGAGGCATGTGTCGCTCGTGTATCTATGAATCACTGTGTGTTTTTGTTAGCTGCTATCATACTTGTTTATTATTACATTATCTAAGATTTTTGTGTTTTTGGTAGCTGCTATCATACTTGTTAATTATTACATTATCTAAGATTTGTGCAGTCAGTGGAATGCAAGGAGTACATCTCCGTCCTAGTGCTGTGCATCTGTCGCGGGAGGCGCCTGGGACCTGGGTCATCAGATGCAAAGTTAGGCAACTCCGGGACTGCCACTGGACTGTCGTGCGGCACTGGGCCATGCGCAACACCGGGCATATCGGTCGCGCGCAGTATGCGAGTCTGACCGATTATGGTTCTTCGAGGACCCAGAGTGACAAGATGACCGTAGACCCTACAGCTGATTCCCCCTTCTCAACAAGTTCAGTGCAATTATGTCAGATCCCCGACTCTCGGATATTGTATATGACCAACAGGTGAGTGTGTACAACTTGCTTCCTTGGATTAGCTCCGATCTTTCCGTCTATGGTCTATACACTGAAATGATATGTCAAGCATAACTGGTCGAACAGCCCCCTTGAAGTTGCAGGCCGGTGGTGCTCTGATATCTACTACTTTCTCTGATGTGGCACGTACCTTCTCAGCTCTGAACCACACCTGTCGTCTCGCCTCTCCATGGATCCAGAGATGATCATCCATGGCCCTGACCACCCGATTCTGAGGTACACTGATACCTGCGCGGCGAGATGCCGGGGCCTGGAAGTTCTGCACAGGGAGCAGAACCTCAGAAGCTGATGGCTCACAGTGCCCTCGCGGTTCGGGCACTTTGCCGGTCCTGCTAGTTCTCAAGAACACACAAACATCTGACAGGGAGGCGGTCGAGCCGAGGTAAGCCAACTTCTTCTGCACATGGTCTCTAGATCTGGGTCTGAAGCTCAGTGGAGGCATTGACGCAACGCAGCGGTATATGACCATGGTGAGCCTTGAATCCCTCAGAGAATCGGTCGTTTGCAGGAGAGCCGTCCCCGAACATACTCAGGTTGGGATCTTATGACATTTCGACAGCGTGTGTGGGGAGCTTCCCAAGATGTCACTGCCCACGGCAAGCAATGCTTCCGCCGGCTGCACTTGATAGCTCCGCACGGCATAACGTTGCAAAATGCAACACGCCGCGCACTGAACCCAGCACTCTCCGCTTCCATGTTCTCACCTATGACCAGTAATCTCCGCACCGTTGAAACTGTATCCAAAGTCGGGATGGGGACGCCGACACTCAGCATGCAGCATGCATCATGTCGCTTCGTGCCATGCTTGCTGTGAGCTGCTGTGAGACGTCCGAGTCATCATGGATCTGGCATACCTTACCGGTACCTCAGTGGCACTTCAAGCTTCAAGCTTCAGCTTCAAGGATCAGCTCAGCCACACACAAGCGCGGAACTCGCTTGATGTTCAACTTCGCGGAGTGTGCTGTGGATTCTCCGCGGAGGCACCGGGGTTCAGAGTGAGGGTCGCGATGCGCCTATGTACAATAAGTATATCCCTGCAACTCCAAGTTTCAATTTTCCTCTGCATCCGATCAAGGAACGGGTTGTCATTCATCGGTTCACCACTGCTCCGCCAACGTCAACCAACACAGAAGCAACGAGCGCCTTCCATTATTCTTCCGGGTTCCCCACTACATACATAGATGAAACTGTTTCCTAAGCCTGAGCTTTCCGAGCTTCGAGTCCCTAAATATTAGCCAACAGCCTGCAAGCATTCACGCATTCATGCTGCGAATGATCTATGTACAGGAGATCCCAGCTCCAAAGGGTTCATTTTCCCGGGCGACGCCCATCCATGATGTCTTGATCCCGTTGGAATCTTAGGCAATAGAATTCATGGCTTGGAACTGTTCGAATAGAAGACTCGATGCGCGTTGGACTCACAACATCGTACTACGGCAGTGCCCTGATGAGGATTACATATGCTTGCCGAGACATCTTGGATCGGTGTCAATAGTAGCGACTTTAGTGGCAGCGCCGTATATAGCGACAAGCAACAAATGTTGAACCCAAGACCTACGATAAGGTAGCCCTCAACGTTGTCATAGAGTTTGCAAGCAATGCTGTATTTGCGAGCGAAGGTGGAAGATGCTACAGTGAACCAGACAGTGATACGTACGATATCGAAAGCGAACCGAAGACCGAAGATACAGGCAAGTCAGTAAACAGAGATGGTATGTGTGTGGATGTGCGGGTGCGATATGTAACTGAACGATAAGCTTAGCGCGAGCCAGGGTTCGTAAAGAAAGGTGTGGGCGAGCCCGACGCTAGCACCGGGTGGGCGTGGTAAATGGTTTCTCTCCCATTATATCAAGCATCTAGAGGACGAGGGCAACAGCACCGACGGCCGCAAGGGCGGCCAGGGCACTAGCACCATGAGACGCGGCGCCGTTGCCACCAGCAGGGGTCTGAGACGACGCGGGCGCGGTGTTGGAGCTTGCAGGCGCACCGGTCTGGGACGGTGTTGCGGTCAGAGTGACACCCTGCGTTGGATGGGAATGGTCAATGTGAGGGACGACTGAGGGACAAAGCATGCAACAGGTGTAGTCACGTACGACAGCCGCGCAGTGAGGGACGAAGCATGCAACAGGTGCAGTCACGTACGACAGCCGCGCAAAAGTGCCTGGGCAGCACCGTAGGCGTTTGTGAGGTCTGAACCGGAGCAGGCCCCGGTAATGCAGGTGGTGACAGAGTTGACAAAGTCCGAGCTATTGCATAGGCAGCCGTCGTCGGCTGGGTCGCAGGACCCAAAATCGGCCTTGGCAAGGCAAGGATTGGCACAGTCTAAAAAGGGCCATAGGAAGTCGGCGTTGGTGGACGAGATATCTATAAAACAAGGATCAACTATCGACGAAAAGGGCCATAGGAAGTCGGGGTTAGTGGACGAGATATCTATAAACAAGGATCAACTATCGACGTACCGGGGAGGGCGCCTTGCCTGCTGTTGAGGCGAGCAGCGGATGCGATGGCGGTGAGAGCGAGGACAGCGAAGAACCGCATTGTGGTGATTATGGGGATAGCGGGAAGGAAGGAGAGGGTTGCGAATGCAAAGAAGGGAGCGGGGAGCAAGGGCGGGGAGCAAGTGCTAACTCTGGCGGGAGTTGCTATGGGCTGGTGAGGAGTTGGAAGGAGGTCTTTATAGGGTTCGAAAGGGTTCCCAAACGATCAATTGAATGATCGCTTTGGGATGGATCATTGGATGGTCAACAAACAAACAGCCAAAAGGATAGATTCACACAAGTTCCAACTCGCTCGCGTGCACACGGACCCGCCTTCTGTTGCCCTAGCGGTTCCTGATCTCTTGCATCGCTCGGGAATGTCGCTTGTCCAGTGCAGTATGCACCTCCACCATCCGGAGGGTTGTATTGTTTATTCATCTGCGACCAGGACCCGTTCTACGAACAATTGCGGCCGCAGAGAGTACAAAGGACTTTCGAAGAGAGGTCAGGTGGGTGTGAGCCAGGTGTGAGCGTGAAAGGGATGCCCATTGTTGGCCACCAAACACTCCCCAACAACACCTGCCCGATTCGGTCTCTTCCAGAATAAACCCCATCAGCGCCCTTCCCACGGCCACCCACTGTAACTGACTTCGGCAAACTCCCTACCGCGCCGACCCAACGCCGAAGAACTAGCAAGCACCAGCAAGCCACTGAACCTTATTGCCCGCCACCGTGCACAAACAGCACCAAAGGATCTGGGTCACCGCACACAAGTTGTGTGTAGATCACCAAAGCTCAAGCTCACCGACTCCGACATCTTCAAGACATGGTCTGTCCACAGTCGTTAACCTGTCCCATTCGTAATTTCGCGCTGATCCTCTTACCAGGCCCCGGCAACGAAGACTTCCAAAAAGGTACGCCCCACGAACGGCCATTTTGCAAGACACAGTCCTAATCCTCGCCTACTCCCAATCACCTCATGACTCTGATGGTCCACAACTTGCCCTTGCATACTTCTCTCCTGCACTTGCATGGATACAGAGCGGCAAGACACGGTCGGCCCTCCAGGATGTCGTGACCCGCGAATACACCATCCACCTGCACAAGCGCGTCCACGGCCGCTCCTTCAAGAAGCGTGCCCCTTGGGCCGTCAAGTCTGTCATCGAGTTCGCTCAGAAGGCGATGGGCACCTCGGACGTCCGTATTGAACCCAAACTCAACCAGGAACTCTGGTCGCAGGGAATCAAATCTGTCCCTCATCGGATACGCGTGAGGCTTGAGCGTACGTACAACCTAGTCCTTGCTTCTCCCGTCCCCGTTCTCCGCTGTCGTTGGAATTGTTGGATGGATGGGATGGCGTTGTCCCTTAAGACGGTTGAGACTCATCTGCTTATGTTGGATTGTAGGCAAGCGTAATGACGAGGAGAACGCGAAGGAGAAGCTGTTCACGTACGCGACGTACGTCCCGGTAGAGTCCTTCAAGGTTCGTCCACTTATACGCCCGTTGTCCCGTTGCGTTGGTCCCTGATTTCTTTCATCTTTCAGGGTCTCGAGACTCTTGTCATAGACACAGAGTAAAATATCTTCTCCGTTGTCTATCGCCGCTTGTGATGATTCCCTTCGCGTGAGATGGCGCTCGAAGAGGAAAGGAGGTCCACCCGCTGTATTACGCCTGCCATGCATCCCGTACGCTCCCTACATACTGCCCATATGCTATGTCAAGCAACCGAAACCCACTTTCGCGTTCTCGTGTGTGTGTCTTGCTCATTTGGGAACACAATATTGTAGAACACTCGTTGTCCGCAAGGTGGGTGACGAGCCATCACTTTCGGCGTCTCAGGATGTCCTTATTGTGCTGTACCGCGCGGTTGAGAAGTCCACACTCAGGACGGCAGCTGAGGTAACTAACCGACTTTGTCATGCTATTGATGGACTGATCGGGCACGGTATCGACGTTTAACAATGAGGAGCGTTCCATTCGCATTGTATCCCCTATTAGCTTTGTACCCGTTCGCAAAGACAATGGTACGTCATCGTTAGCAATCGGCTTTGTTCACGGTGCGGTGCGCAAGCGATATATTAGACATCCTCAGTGACGCGAAGCGCAATATGTCGGTACCCATGACATAGCCAACACAGTCTGATTGAACCTCAGTTCTCCTAAGTGTGTCCATTACTACTTCTATTTGTGTACTGTATCTAAACAGTGCTACGTAGATGCCCCAAAGGCTCAACGTCAAGCGCGAATGCGAACGCCATGGACAGTCTCAACGACCGCACTAAGTGGGGCTCATGCAAGCGCTCATGTCGCGAAGATTCCAATAATCTTGAATGGCGGCACGTTCCTGTCGTCTTCCTCGCCCAGCAACGCGCATTCCACGTAATGCGTCCCCCGCGCGACTCGGTGGTCGATCATATGCAACCTGTCCAGTAATCAGCACACTGGGCAGAACGATGGGGAGGATGGCGAGAGACAACTCACGTAGGCGTCGGCTCTCCGACCTGGCCCACGTTCTCGATGACGACTGCGCCCGGGTAGTTGTCGTCCACCCAGCACTCGATCGCGCTCCCCATCCCGACCTCGCTCGCGGGCTCCTTGACGTAGTAGACCGCGACGTCCCCCGCGCCGACCTGGATGTTCACCCTGAGCTTGCTCGTCGGGAGGCTCGAGTAGAAGTAGTGCGCGTGCGACGAGAGCTCCGCCGAGCCCGGCGGGGGGTGGTACGCGGCCCAGCCTGAGCCTGCGAACATGGAGAGCGGGAGCGGGTTGACGAGGTCGTTCGCGGACACGCAGTACGGCGCGACCTCCTCGAACGGGAACGCCTCGAGGTCTGCCGGGCGCGAGTTGATGCGCACTGGGGGGACGCGGAACCGGGGATCTTGGTTGAGCGTCCGCCCTGCAGAGTCCGCGTTCGATACGGCCGCGGGGAGCACCGCAGCAGCTGCTCTGTTGATCTGATCGTCTTCTGGGGAGGCTGCGCCTGCGGCACCTTTGCGTTGCGCGACGCCGCCGAACAGCCCACGCGCGTCCGTCGGGTGCTTGGCCTGGCCATCGGGGTAGACGGGTGCGGCAGGGGGTGGGAGGGCTTCGGCCGAGTGGCCCATGAGTGCGGCCCATGACGTGCACACTTGGGACTGGAAGTATGACACAAGCACGTCTGCGATGATCTCATGGCCGGCAGCGTTTGCAAGGATAGGGTCCGCGAAGTATTTGTCGATTGAGGTTGGATCTGCGATATATTTGGGCCATAGGACAGGCTTGACGCTATTGTGATGAGTTCAGCCGGCAGCGCAACCTTAGCGTTCGTCGCGAACTGACCTGATATGTGGAACGTCGTAAAAGTGAGCCACAAGACTGTGCCAGTGGTCTGCCCCAGCGAAACCTTTTGTCTCCGCTACCTGTGGACTAAAGTGTCCCAGGATCAGTACTGCAGGGGCATCTGGCCGGATTAGGATCGACCGTATGAGCAGCTCAAACTCGTCCATGGACGAGTCAGTGCTAGGCCAGGAGTAATGAGCTATGGCATCAGGACGTAGATACAGATAGAACCTACTTTGCGTCGTCGACGTCCAACTCAATCATCACAAGATCTGTGATGTCGGGGATATGGTGGGCATTGCAGAAGGCGAAATATGAAGAACTCGTGCGGCGCATGGCTCCATTTGTGAGTTCAGTTGCAGGATGTGGGAAAACGCTGTTCCACCAGTTAAAGAAGCGTGCGGGCCAACAAGTTGGTGATAATGGATCGTCGCCTGCTCCATGGCATGCAGACACTGTGAAAGTATGTTAGCATCAGTAAGGCATGAGAGTGTTGCAGTATGTAGCGAGAGCTGAGCAGCCCCACATGTCTTGTACATGGATACTGAGGAGGACGGTGCTTCGGGAGAGATAGAAGCTGGCATAGTTTACGGCTACGAATAATCCGAGGTGTGCGTTGGGCCTTTGTGGGCGACACGTCCGGACGTGACAGATCCAGGTATCGCTTTCGGCACAATAAGGGCGACGACATATAGGGTGAATATATGCGCACTACTTCCGGCTGCCTTAGGTCGCCAAACAGCTAGGAACAGACTAGACACATCTGGGCACGAGAAGGCATTCTACCGCACGACCTATGACGGCAAATACGCGCTTATGCGGGCGTGGAGGGGAACAACCTCGCAAGGAGCAAAAAGGTTGAGATGTGGGACTCACCCGAACCGCCCACTACACTGATTGTTACGGGAAGGCCAGCGAGAGCCTTGTTGATCACACGCTGAACGCGTGCCCCGCTCCCTAGATGGAAGCGTGTGGTTGAGAGGATGACAGGGTCATACTTTGAGGCTAGCTCGTCGCCGGGACCAAGGGCGGGACAAAAGGGGAAGGGGTTGGCTTCCTCGGTGAGGTTAAGGTAGTTCTTGGGTTTGAGGTCGTTGTGGAGGAGACGATGGCGAGGATTAGTCGTTTCTGACGGTAGGATAGAGCGAGTGAAGAGAACGAGAGCGACGAAAGCAAGGAGGATGAGCCATATTCGATTTGTGACGCCGAGGCTCTTCTGTTGGAGGCGGGAGGGAGCCTTCTCGACGTCCTGAGAGCCCATGAAGCGAGTGGCGGTGGGGATGGAGATGTGGGCCAAAGCCTTGCCCGAACGACGCTGCATCCGCGGCCACGGTGGTCGTCGTTGAGCGAGGAGTGTGAAGGGAGGCCGAGGCGGGTGAAAGAGTAGATGGCACGGTGTGCGACTCGGAAGGACAGACTGACCCGTCGCGGCGGCAGACTCAATCCAGACAAAATGGGCGCTTGGATGCATACTCACACTTGCGTCGGTGCACCATCATCCGCCCGTACTGCTACTTATACCCTCTAGGCTACACTCTCCTAATCCTTTCCGCACCATCCTTGTTGGCCAGCAGAAGCAACCCGACATTCCCTCCGGTGCCCTCGCACGCCAACAACCTCCGGAGCTAACGCGTCCAAACTCCGACATTCCCTCCGTTGCCCTCGCACGCCAACAACTTCCGGAGCTAACGCGTCCAAACTGCATTCATAACGGGAAACTACCCATTCACCCGTACGTGGCTTCCTGCGTTCTTACCCCGCTCCCTTCTGACCATGTCTTATCGTCCGCTGAAGATCAGCTTGCTGCCCATCATGCAGCCAAGGGCCAAACATCCCCTCCAACGCGTTCCCACATGGGTCGCGCTATCCATCGGGATTATGATAGGGTTCTTCGTTTCCAAAATGTTCTCCTCGGTGAGTCTTTTGTTCGTATGCTAGCCTGGCAATCGTCTAGGGCACCTACGTTGCGTAACTCGTCTATTGCGACCTTCTTAATCATCGTCTGTTGCGGGAAAGATGAACGGCAAACACACAGGCGGGTGCGGGAGCCTTCGACTTCAGTCTACTACCACCTGCATATCTCGGCTCTCGCCAATTCGTGAAGTGGTACAACAATCCGATATATGCTGCCTCTCTTGTGCAGACGGATTGCTGCTATGGCCGCATGCGAGTATCCGGTCGCGGTGTCAATTGATGTAGGGAAGCGAACGCCATCTTCAGACTGCCCTCCGGATAGCGCGCGCATCACGGACTGCCTCAACTTCCTTTCTTGCTTCCTGTACAAGCAGCACCTGTCTAGGACATATGCTCATACGTTCTTTAGGAGCGGACACCCGCATGGAGAGGTGGTCATGCACCAGTACTCTCTTCGTCCCGAACACCAGCACGACAGCCCATCACTCTCCCCACTCTCAAGCAACGAAGACGCGTCCTCGAGCTTCTCACCCATCTCTCCCCGCACTACACAAAAGAATGTACACGCCCCGCCCAACCCATGTACAAAGAGCAAGCTCTGGACCGCTACGCCTCAATGATTGGTCACCAGTCTCCCTCAACCTCCTCCTGGCTCGACGCGCTTGGCCTCGGTAGTAACGCAGACGGTGACTACGTCCCAATATCACGTCGCTTCGGGCCAGACTCCCACAAGTACTTCTTCGCCATTAACCTATACAACTCCTTTGACGTCATCCCGGATCTCTTTGCCACATTGTTCCGGGTCTCTGCAATCCTTGGCTACCACAATGTGTACGTGTCGATCTACGAGAATGGGTCGACAGATCAGACCAAGGCCCTCCTCCGTATATTCGACGCGCTGTGCCGCAGCGTGGGCATGCGAATCACCATTCGGACGTCAATGCGCACGCGAGGTGCTTTCAACCATCGAATCGAGTACCTTGCTGAAGTGCGGAATGCCGCCTTCGTGCCATTGCACGAATTGCGAGACGCAGAGAATGAGTACTTTGACACCATCATCTTCATGAACGACATTTTGCCCTGTGTAGATGACCTCTTGGAGCTCATCTGGCAAAGTCGGAGGAATAACGCGGGCATCACTTGCGCCGCGGACTATATGTACCACGAGGAGCTCGTACGTTGCAGTTTGCTCCTGTTCGGCATTCCCCCCTGCATTAGCTGACTAAATCAAACACGCAGGGATCCCCTGTATTCTACGACAACTGGGTTGCACGCGACATCAACGGTACCGCGCTCGAGAACGCGCCGTTTGAGTCCATCTTCCTCCACGGACCGTCGCAAGAACGCTTCATGCAACATCTCCCCATCCAGGTGCAGTCGTGCTGGAACGGAATCGCTATCCTCGATCCCGCGCCGTTCTACTCCCCACCGCACGTCCGCTTTCGCATGGCGCGCATCACCGAGAACGAATGTTCTGCGTCGGAATGCTCGCTCATCTGCAACGACTACTGGGAGGCGGGCTACGGGCGGATACTGATGGTGCCCCGCGTGAAGCTCGCCTATGACCACGTACGTTCCATGTCCTCTGCCGCAGATACACACTCCTGTTCCAATCTGTATGCGAGGAATGCCACTGACTCGCGTGCGTCTGGTTTTCATAGCGCGTGTTCGACATCATCCACCCTGCACGGCGGAACCTCACCGCGATCCGAGGCTACGTCCGCCTCGGCGGGCTGCCCGACAACCCGCGAACGGACCCCCAAGACCGCGCATGGTTCGGCCCACACGACCGCCTCTTCACCGAAGAGGAGAGCGAGCCGATCGAGTTCAAGCCTGGACCCGAGTACGGTGCGTCCGCTCTCCCCCTCCTCGCCGTGCGCATCTCCTATATCGCTCGCTAACCTTTGCTCTGTGCGTGCGCGCAGTGTGGTGCTGGGGCTGGGATGGAGCTGGAGACCTCGACGGGCCGGACGTGGACCCCATCTGGGAGCGGATGTCGAACAAGTCGACGCGGGCGGATGCAGTGAAGGTGCGGCATCCGCGCAATCTACTCTATGTATGATTTTGTCGGGTAGGGACGCGCGGTGGGTGGACGTGCTGTATCGAGTCATTGCATAGGTCTTGGTAGATAATTACATACTCATCCACTTAGAACGCAACTTTGTACATACATACCTGCAAGCATTGTTATCGCTCAATTGCTATCGAATCCTTGTGACGTCCGTACTTGCGATGCAATAGAAGACCAGCGTTATTTGTCGAGGTCTGCCCAAAACTACTAGTGAGTCGTGTCAATATGACAAAATTCGAAAAGTGCTTGGACATTCAGGGGATTGAACCCTGGACCTCACGCATGCGAAGCGTGCGCGCTACCACTGTGCCAAATGCCCCTTTACCCTTCATTGTTCAAGGCTGGGATTGACATGCCTGAGATACAGTAATTGTTACTAACCAGTGCTGCTCGCTTAGCGCTACTATAGACTTTGGTGTAACTATTGCACTTGTCTTCTCTATGTCTTCCTCCTCCTCCTGTCAATGTTGCCTCTGCCCGGTCTGCCCGGAGAAGTGTCGGATCTAACAAAGGTGAATCGCATGTGTGTTATATTGTCAGGACACTGGAAAAAGACGATAATGGGCATTTCCGCCGAAAATCTTCGGCATGCATTGCCTACCCCCGTTCTATTCATAGGTCCTTTTATATTGGTGCGTGTGTCGTTCAGGCTCTGAACGACTGGTCCTTTGCTTTTGGCGTATGGGACACTGCAGTTGTTGACGCACGGAGGAGGTGCGTTGTGATCTGTGCTATTGGGATTGATTGTGGCGAAGATCCGGTGGGTTCAAGTCCTTGGTTCTGAGGACGTTATCTTGAGCCTCAATTGCCCCAGGACATGTACTGGAGCGGCCTCGTGATCTTTCGTGTCTTCTAGTCCTTCGCGAGAGCATACCGCGAACAACTCGAGTGCTCTTGCCATTCCGCAGTGAACCTTAACCCCATGCCACGACAGGAACCGTAGCAGTCCCAACCAATAGGAAGCGCGATTACGTCAGATTCTCAAACTATCCGGAGCTCCAAGAGTGGCATAAACCCCGTCCATTTGTATCGGCGGGTCTCCCTCTCATCCTCCCATCCCAACCCTACATCCTGCAGCCATGTCCAATCCATCTCCTTCAGCACCCTCTGTCCCCCTCCCCAATCGCAGAGGCTCAGATACATTGGCGAACAGCAAGCCTCCCGTCTGGTCGATAAACCAGTCCCTCGCACCACAACCTACGCCCCTCCCCGCAAAGTGCGACCGGCATGAACCTACCCGTTCTGGAGTGTGTTGTAAGGAGCTCAAGGGTGACGATGAGCGTACTCTGGTCAACCCGGACGTTGTACGCGACGTGTGAGTACCTGTTAATTCCTCACGCCATACCTGCAAATTTGTTTGTCCGCAAAATTGTTATGGAGCAATGACTCTTGTCATCTCGAGACATTCCTCGCAATTTCCCTTGGTATGTCATGGACATGGGCCAAGAGTACCACCAGGATCCTTGAGAAGGAGTTGCACCAATGCAGAGTGAGCCGCAGGCGCTATGTGCTCTGATCTGCGTTAGCGCACGTCCTCGATCGGTCCTATGGTATGTGTTGCTTTAGTAGCAGTGAACACTGATTGGGGCGTCTACTGCAATAGTTCCACCATCATACTAACCTCATAATGTCTGCAGCGTGATTGGCCTGTCTGATGGACTCACAGTCCCATTCGCATTGACCGCTGGTCTTTCGTCGCTGGGCGAGTCAAAACTCGTGATCCTCGGTGGCATTGCCGAGCTCATCGCTGGTGCCATTTCAATGGGCATCGGCGGCTTCCTCGCATCCCAAGCCGAACGTGACCACTACCGCTATCTCCGGAAAGTCACCGCTGCCCGCGTCCTTCGTTCCTGCGACGGAGAAATGGAGCGAGAAGTGTACGCAGTCCTCGGTCCGGTCGGCGTAGACGAGAAGGTTTCCCGGCAGGTCGCGTCATGCCTTCGCGACGTCGAGACCAACTCTGAGGGAGAAGGATCAGCGAGACATCCTAGCAGCAGTCAGCATGCGAGCACCGCCAGCGAAGTGACGCTCATCGAAGAGGGCTCACAATTGCGGTGGGCAAAGGACGTCGGCCTCACTGCGTTCCTGCTCAAGTTTGGCGAGGGCCTCGAGGAGGTACCCGCATCGCGCATGTACACCTCCGCCTTCACCATCGGTATGGGCTACCTGGTGGGTGGCCTCATCCCGCTGCTGCCTTACTTCTTCGAACCCGTCGCGCACATCGCACTTATCTACTCGTGCGTCATCACTGGCCTTGTACTTCTTGTCTTTGGAGCTGTCAAGGCAAGGATCACAGGTGCCGCAGGACAGGGCGCAGGCGGTTACATTTGGGGCGCTATCAGTACGCTTATGGTTGGTGGAGCGGCGGCGGCGGCAGCTTACGGTATCGTCGCCGCTCTCGAGCAGTAGAAATTTGTTCTTGTATCGTACGTTCTTGATTATTCAGTCCGTAATGATTCACCCCTTCACTACTTTGACTACACGTAGGAGTACCTCTTATGTCAACACAGTCCACACAGAGTCCTCTCTAGGAACATTTTTATGGGCGTTTGGCACAGTGGTAGCGCGCACGCTTTGCATGCGTGAGGTCGAGGGTTCAAACCCCTCAACGTCCATCGTTTTTGACTCGAGACTTGATGAATACACGCTGAATGTACATCATGACATCCCCACCCGCCCTCCCATCCCAGATTCTCCATCAGACCCACATCGCATACTCGATACCGACTTAAAAGCGCTTCGATTGTTATTCTAATCAGGTCGATCCTGATACCCACTTGCACTCTGCTAGTGGAACACAGAACATCCTCGCAACTTCTTCTGATTGCATTCCGCACACCATTGTTGTGTCGAATTCACTGCCGAAGGCTGCCACGAGATATCAAAGATCAGATACATGAGGAACAAGCAGGGAGTGCCTGCATAGTGGAAGTAGTACGTACCGATAACTGAGAGATAAATTGAGACAGCGGTAGAGCGGTCTGCCCAAAGATCTTCAGGTCGTGGAAGGACGCATCAGTAGTGCCGTTCTTGAAACGCAAGTTGACGGTCGGCTCGTCAGACGGTGCGGCCCCAGCATGTACCTCAAGCACGGCCGCCGAGGCGTAGTCCACTGCACAGTACCACACGGTCCCGCGTCAGTTCATTGGCCTGCTGGGATACTAGCGGTGGATATGTGGGGCTCACCGATTCCAGCGATTTCTGGGTTCGCGGCAGTTGCTTGGGTGATGTTGAAGAGACTGATGAACGGCTTGTAGCTGATCTCGTTCAGCGCGATCTTGAGCGGGTCGGTTGCGTCCGCGATGCGCGTGAGGGAGGTGAAGATCGAGGGGAGGATGGTCCGAATGGCGACTGTTGTTGTGACCATGAGTTACTCAGTAGGTGAAATGAGGGAACGCTGGTGGGACGGGGATGAACGCACTGTTGCCAATGCCGCTAGGGGAAGAGTCCGTGAAGACCCCATTCTCGTGGAAGTTCGCATAGCCGTAGGCTTGGGCGGCGAACGTGGGAGGTAGGTTGGCGAGGAAGGTGGCGTTGTGGATCATCTGCACGTTCACGAAGTCGAAAATCTACAGCAGAGCCCTGTAAGTCACGGGAGGTGAAAAGAAAAGCCGAGTCAGCGTACATTGAACTAGCACATGGCAAATGGACGTCAGTTACTGAGCGAGACTGTCACACTTCGCAGAAGATGACGCACCATGTTCGTGAAGTCGATGGAACGGTTGTCCAGGAATGGTTGAAGGTGCTGGAGGAATGGTCGTGCGACAACAGCTTCCGCAAGGAAAGCCGAAGAGTTGTAGAACTGAGAAATGTGCTTGTCGAAGTTCTACGTCCGAGCATGAGCGCGTGTCACAGAGGTGCAGATATGTCCTCAGCTTACCGGGCACGATGTGAAGCTGTTCAGCGAAATGTCCAGGTTCGGCTCGACACTCTCGACTGGCAATTGGTCATTAGGGCTTGAAGCGAAGAGCCTCCCAACGACCAGACTCACCGGGAATATATTGGTAGCCTCCTAGAGGGCTGACAACTGTTGTTCCGTTTGCGAGGGTGATGTTGTTATCTGGAGTGGGAGGGAATAGCCCCTGTAATAGGCCTTGCACAGACATGAGAATGACTGAGCCTTCGCCTGCAGCGTCTGCGCGGACGAGAAGCTGATTGATGTCCGCCACATTGGCGCTGATCCCTTGAATGAACGTCGGCGACGCTGAATCGAGGTAAGTTGAGCGGAGGAAGTTTCCAAGCTGCAGCTCTTGCGTCTACGCAAAGAGAGAGGAGACAAACATTATGAGTGGTCGGACATATGTCAGGAGTGAGGTCGGTGAGAACATACGCTTCCGAGCGGGGTAAGGAAGGTCTCGGTGGGGTTGTAGGTGAAAGGATCTTGGAAGAATTCTACCCGATCGCCGTGCCGTGCGAGCAGCACAACTCCAAGGAGCGCTGTGGTGTTGACCATGCTTCAGTGAACAGTGTGCAGAGTGGTAAACGAGTATTTCCTTGCCCAGTAGCACATTGCTTGATCGGGACCTGTTTTATATACATGCAGATGGGGCGTCTTAAAACGTTTGTCCCGTCTGACCAACAGTCCGCAGGACCCGTATATGCCACCGGCATGAGCACGACAGGCCGCCAGACGCCTTCATGTCCGAGATACATGAATACATACCATAGGCGGAACAGTGCAAGACAGGTCGTGACCAAAACCTGTGCGCCAATCTCTCGTCGTTGACTGTCGGAGGGTTGTTACATGACACCTCCGTATACAGTTCACTCACTTTGCCGCAAGGGGTGAGAACGCACCTTTTGCATTAAACCATGAAGAATGATGCCTATGAAGATGACAGATGTGTGGATCAGTTAACAGTCGTAAGCGCGAGCGTTCGAGTTCGGCCGTATACAAATCCGGACTCCGGGACTGTCAGATGGCATAAGGTACCTTGCGCAATCCGGGCAGAGCGAACGCTCGTTCGTAGCTCAGCCCAGTGTCCGGAGCTTGCGGACCATTACTCATGCTGCGCAATGTGAGACTTGACGGAACTTTGTGTGCAGGAACACTTTATTGAGCCAAGCAAAGTATAACATCATGTGCGAGGCAAAGCACCACACCGCTGCATGACTACAGGGGCAAAAATGTACGACACCGTTGTACATCAAGCTTGGGACATGATCAATGCCTCCGCTTGAGCTGATCTAGGCTTGACAGTACAGCGTGCGTCCTCGGGATATCTTCCAGCGTTGTTATTGAGATGTCTATAGGCAAGACAATAAGAGTGCCAGGAAACTTACGATAGAAGCCCATCGGTCATCCGAGGAGTACACCTGATGAGGTGCCCGTTCTCGTCAAGCGGGGGGGATACGTGGAAGACGTGTAGCACAGAGGCGACGTTGATGAACAATGACGAGTCCGCGAAGTGCCTTCCTGGGCAGATCCTATTGTATAGGAGAGGGTTAGGTACACGCATGAAGTGCTTTGGGAAGTCAGATACCTTCTACCGAAGCCAAATACGAACTTGCTGGGGTCGCGCACTGCTGGATTCACCCTACCCTGTTGGATAAATCGCTCAGGACGAAACTCGTCCGGGTCTTCGTAAACCTTGGGATCATGCATACAAGCCCTATGTCTATAGGTCAGTTTACGTGACTGGGTACAGGTGTCAGCTCACCATATGTTCGGAAGTAGCACAGTGCCTTCAGGAATGAAGTACCCATGAAGCTCACTGTCCGCTGTTGTGCAGTGCGGGATACACAGCGGAAAAACGTTGAGCCATCGCAAACCTTCCTTGATGATGGCATTCACGTAGACGAGAGCTTCCCGATCGGAGAAGTCTGGTAGACGATGAGGTCCAACAACGGTATCGAGTTCGGCTTGGGCCTTTTTGAGGATCGTAGGGTGTAGGGACATTGCCAGCAAGATGGTCTGGAGTGCGGAGAATGTCTGTGAAAGAGTAGAGTTCAACACGGGTCATTGAGAGGTGGAAGAAAGACTCCACCGTATCGGAACCACCTAGATGAACGAGCTCAGTGTATTAACGCCACCTGGGTGACTGATTGGACTCACCCTCGAACGCGACAGCTCCAATGTTCTTAATGACGTCTTCCTCTTCTTCCAGGGTCGATCCTCTGGCTCGGACATCAGAGTGATTTAAGCCTGTTAGAAGCCGAGCGACCACGCATCGCGAGGATACACCTCTATCCTATGCAGCGAGAATAAGCCAATCACTCGGTTGCACTTCGTAGCGGTGCGTGATCGACTCACCATGGCAGCCTTGACAACACCGAATGGCTCGTGTTTCAACGCTAAGGTGGCCGCTCGCCACTTGGCAAAATGTTTGTGGAATCCAGCAAAGGGCACCCATGCGGGGAGGTGGCGAAGCCAAGGGAAGAACTCGACAAAGAATTTGCCGGGGACAAGACCCTGAGAAACACCCTCGAGGGCGGCGTCGATCTTGGCAATGTACTCGTCGTTTTTGTCGGCAGCGTCGATATCATACAACACCTTGAGCATCGCAGCTGAGAAGGTACTATAGACAATTAAGTCGCAGGCAATCTATATGCGGATATCAGGCTGACTATCGCATGTGTTCTTGCAGACGCATCGGCTCTCTTGAAAGAACTGACTATCGTATGTGTTCTTGCAAACGCATCGGCTCTCTTGAAAGAAGGACGAGGAATCTGTGTGCCATTGTACGTTGTATGTTCATGTATTGTGCGACAGCTCGAGAAGTGAAATGCTGCCAGAAGAGGCGCCTATGTCTGCGCCACCAAGGACCGTAAGGATGAAATCCAAAGTTCATATCAGATCCCGTGCTGGAGGCAATCAGATGCTATGACATCAGAGGCCACATAACTCGTTCACTCACAGCTCAATTGGAGGCGTCTGCTTCCTACCTGACGTTATAGCGGATCGCTTGTCTAGGTATTCATCGATGACCTCGGCACTGTTGAGGACGACCGTAGACTGTCCAAACACGCGAACGTGAATGATATCACCTTCACAAGGATAGAGATCATTGGCCGATCTCGAGCATAGACAGACATATTTTACTCACCATGCTGGATGGAAAGGTCTCGATATGTGATCCATGGCTTGAAACTCGGGGCATTAAGTAAATTGCCAACGACGGGAAGGGGAATTGGCCCAGGAGGCAGGGGCCGGCCGCGAGCGCGTGAATGCCAATCCGCAATTGAGCGCAGACAGAGCAGCAAAGCCAACAAGACCAATGCTAGCAACGGGATGGTCTGTGCCATGGGCTCCATATTCTCTGAAGACAACGAGCAGCGAGTTTGCATGAGGCTCAGTCTCAAGAGCGGAGGCTTCTTATACCTCGCACCGACATGGGAGAGTTGTGTGGTTCGAGACCCACGATCACACACCGTGGAGCCGAAGACTTCTGAGACTTCATATGGTAAGTCAGGTGTGGACAACTAACTCAAGCAAATTGGATTAATTTTCGCCTGTTGGTAACACGTCATGACAGCAGGAACAATACAGATACATACGTACAGCGTATAACAAGAGCACGCAGCCGTGGAGTAGGTAGGTTCTCACTCGTCCCCGAAATATTCCTCTACAAGCGCCTTCTTCCTCAGTTGTAGAAGATAGGCCTCCATTTCCTCCCGTGTCGGTAACTTGGGCGACACAAGCATCTCTGGAGATAGTATTGGAATGTACGCTGCAGTCCGTTTTGCGTGCATTAGCATGGCCTCTTCGGTCGACGTGCCTGGGGCCAACGGTGGTGATGTGTCGATGGTCTTCGCTCGTTTCGCAACTTCAGTTGACGTGGACATCTCGACGTCCCCGTCCTCATCGGGTGCTTTTCGTTTTGGTTCTAGGGGACCTGTTTGATTCGCGTCTGTAATGGAAATAGACGAAAGCGTTTTTGCGGGGCGAGGGATGGGGGGAACAGGCTCGTCTGGTGATAGGCCCAAGACCGTACGAAGATGATTGTATGCGTCTTCCCATTCTACGGGAGGTACGATGAGTATAACACTATAGCGTAGTATTGACGCATAGTTCATGCGATTAGGGGGGCAAAATGGACAAATGTACGAGACGAGAAATCACGTACCTTCGTCCTCAGCATGCATCTCAAACTCCAAAAGCTTCCCCTCTAGCTCGTCTAAATCCCCGAAGTACCCGGGCCCTTGATTCTGGAACTTCTTGTAGTAGTCCTGCACTCTGTTGTCCTCGTCCTCCTCTGTCTTCTTGCTCATGAATAATTCCTTCACTCCTGGAAGCTCTTTCGCGCGCCCGAAGTACTTGTAGCCCTTCGTTCCTGGAACCTCCTTCCCGTCATCGTCCAGCATGGCCACATTCCTACGATAATTCGCGCCGCCAAGTGCAACTATTTGGTTCTCCCAGTGTCGCTTTTCGCGCAACAGTCGGTTGATTTCGTCGTTGAGGTCGCGCACCTCGTAATCCGTCAGACCGGCTGCGCAACCGGCAGACCGTAGAGGTCAGCCAAGCATACAAACAACACCGGTTGGACACGCACCGTCCTGTATTTTGGACACCTTTCTACTTATCTCGCGCAGAATCTCTCCTCTCCATCGCTCGCATTCGCGTAGGCTCTTGCATGCACTTGCCATGCGTGGTCTGCGGTCGCTCCGAGTTCCCAGCCCAAGCTCGGCGGCTTGAGCCTCACGGAACCGGTAAAGCATGGACTGTGCCTTCTCCTCATTACGAGCCTGCGGACCTGTTACTATCTTATAACTTCATATAAATACAAAAAACCTGCCGACCATTTGTGCGACGCTGCGGATGAGTAGAAGAGAGTCGAGGTCGAAAGGTTGTTCGTTGGTCGCTCTTCAGCCTGAGCCAGAAGACGTGACGGACTCTGAGATTCGAGCAGCGCCACAACGTGACATTAGGTGACTGACGCGTGACAAATAGTAAGTGACTCCCCTGCCAGCCTGAGCTTGCTTGGTATTCAAACTTCATTAACATGACTGTTCCAGGCTAAGCTTCTAGCTGAGTACCGGATTTTCCTATCACTACGAACTCGGAATGTAACGTGTCATATAACCTACCCTTTACCGATGGGCAGAATATGAGTCCGCGCATATGTGTCTGTCTGTGTCAAATACTAGTAGTCGTTGCAATTCTCAGGTCAGTTCACGGTGAACATCGGACAATTGCCCTGAAACTCTACCAAGTCGTCATCCATGTATCGGAAGCTATGCGAGCATAGTTTGCTATGTATGTCCACTGAACTCTCACATGGGATTGTATCATTAACCCGGAATCCCCGAGGGCAAGAACCCAGAGAAGTGCAATGGTGATGCAAGCCTGCATCGAATCCAACCAGGAGCCTCAGGGAGGGTATGTGCTTCATATTGAAGACCACGTGGTGTAGGTTGCGTTTTGCAACTCCTGGGGTATACTTGGCATTGAGGGTTCGAAGAGCAGGTGAGAATTGCTGTGGAGTAATCGATGCCCGCACGCCTCGTGCGGTTCATTCTAACACGTCCTGTCCAACTCTGATCGTCTGATAGAACAAGGCGATACTGGGGTATGCACATACTCATGAATCTTAACCTTCCAGGCAGCCTAGCATCGTGTCATCAGACATATGGATCACTCCTTCCCTTAAACGTTGGTGAGGCTAGGGCTGTCCATTTGTACTCATATGGTACATACATCTCACACGCGATGGCACAGGGTCCTTCCTATCCCTGGACAGTGTGATAAATGCAGACGGGTGCAGCCCAGTATCGGCCTGTAAGCCGATGTAAATACATCCCCCTCACCTATCGCCCATCATACCAACGTCCCTTCCATCCTCACAAACATGGGTTCTCTCCCACAGCACGTCTCTATCGCCCCCGCAATCCTACTCTCCCTCCTAATTTTCGTCTATATACGCTCAGTCGTCAACTGGAGAGCTCGTTCTCGAGGACGTCCACTTCCGCCCGGTCCCACACCTCTGCCGTTTCTCGGGAACATATTCAGTGTACCAAAATTCAGACCATGGGTGCGCTATCGTGACCTGTGTCTCAAATATGGTGGGTCTGCTTGCCTATGAGTTTGTATCCGCTACTGACCAGTTCCCTGGCCAGGTGACATTGTCCAAGTCACAGTGCGCAGTCAGAGAGTAGTCGTCCTTGGAAGCCCTAGTGTCATCTTCGAATTCCTTGACAAACGGTCGGCGAACACATCCGATCGCAAGCTGACTACAACCATGGATTTGTGAGCTTCTCCAAACGTTCAAACTATGGTGATGGTCGACGATTCACACTTGTCTGCCCTGAAGGATTGGAATAGATACAAACTTCGGGTTTCAGGCATACGGAACGAGATGGCGGAATCGTAGGCGTGCATTCTGGCAACATTTTAACCAGCGCGCGTACGCGCAATACCACCCCGTACAACGCGCCATGGCCCACAAGTTTTTGCTGAAGCTTCTTCACGAACCTTCAAACCTAAAGTATCACATCCGATAGTGAGCATGTTAGGCTATTCGCAGCATTGAAGAGGACTGAAGACTTTGCACACAGTACATTCTCAGCTACCCTTATGAAGATAATCTACGACATCGATGTGGCAGAGAAAAACGATGAGTACATTTCACAAGTCATTGTGACACTTGAGGCCATTAGTCAAGGCCTCGTTCCTGGCAAATATCTCGTCGAGTTCCTTCCATTCCTTCGACATGTGCCGGCTTGGATTCCAGGTGCGGGCTTCCAGAAGGTGTTCGCTGGGTGGCGAATCGCCGCCGAGAATGTCCGAAACGTGCCTTTTGCTCACATGAAGCAGGCCATGGTGAATCAGACCTCAGCGTCACAGTCTTTGATCACTGATGCCCCACACCCTCAAGGAGGATGGTGGAGCTAAATGCATTGCAAGTAGCCTCCTTACTGAATATAATACTGAAGAATGGACGCCGGAAGAACGGGAAGATATCGCGAAGGACATTGGGCTGGTCACCTTCGAAGGTGAGCATAGATTGTCATCCGATGCCTTTCAGATCACTGCTGACTCGTAGACTCTTGAGCTGGATCTGATACAGTGAATATGATTGTTAACAAAGATCAAGCTTCAACTCAACGTGCATAGACTTTCTCTATAACAGAAGCAGCCTTCCTCGCTCTATCGCTTCACCCAGATGTCCTGAAGAAGGCGCAAGAGGAGCTCGATGCCGTTGTCGGTCCCCACCGACTTCCTGACTTCTCCGACCTTGACTCGCTCGTCTACCTAAACGCATTGGTCAAGGAAGCCATGCGATGGCATAACGTCGTACCCCTCTGTTTGCCACACTGTACCATGGCGGACGACGAACTGCATGGGTACTTTATACCAGCGGGCACTGTATTGCTGCCTAACATATGGTACGTTTGTGTGAAGCTTCCTATGTGGCGACGGGCCGAGATCCTGCTTCTCAGGGCTTGTATGCACGACCCGGAGGTCTACGTTAATCCGGACGACTTCTATCCTGATCGCTTCATAAAAGATGGGAGACTCGACCCAGATATACGCGATCCGGCGGACTACGTATTCGGCTTTGGCAGAAGGTATGCGATGATAAATGTGCATGGGGATTGCAATGTGACTCAGACATGCGAGTAGGGTGTGCCCAGGACGCTACTTCGCCAAAGCCGCAATGTTCATAAACCTCGCATCCATCATTCATGTCTTCGATATCACTCCGCCCCTTGACGCACATGGCAGTCCCATCCGTATCGTGCCCCAAGCCACAGACGGAATACTCTCGTGAGTATCTGGGTGTGCGTAGACTCAAAGTTGTTTCGTTTTGATGTATTCGCAGGTATCCTGAAGATTGTCGCTGCACGATCAAGCCTCGATCAGCAGCAGCGGAGGCATTGATATTAGCCCATGCTCGTGCGGTTGAACTAACCCTTCTGAATCGATAGTACTCTGCGCGATTACCAGATAAGTAGAGCGATCGTCCTACATACTCACACAGAAAGGACCCCTCTGAATCGATAGTCCTCTGCGCGATTACAAGGGACTCCAGTAGAGCGATCATCCTACATACTCACACAGAAAGGCTCGCCTGGGATCGATGCTTGCTGCACCATCATTGCTCTCAGTTTGAGAAAATACAGCATGCCTCGCTGTGCAAGGTTGTACATAACAGTCCAGTGTACACAGTGTGAGAAGATGGCCAACGATGTTGAATTTGGATGTACGCCGGCGTGAGCAGTGCACCGTCTGAGGTGGCCGCCCCCACAAAAAGCATCCCATCCGGCGCTGAGTCAGCTTCAGGCCTCGGAGTTCCGAGACTCTTGTGAACCGCCCATGTCGCAGGTGATCCACAATCAACGGGTTCGACCTCAACCTCTACAATCTCCTGAATGTCGGCGGCTATACGACCTCCCACCTCTGGCTTTCTACTATGTGCACCCTGTCAATACACCGACCTCCCACCTCTGGCCTTCTACTATGTGCACCCTGTCTCACTGTATCTACCGCCGGTCATGTCACTATTCGCAAGACATAGGTACCAGTGAAAGCTCAGTAAGTACAACACACGAGTACGCATGGTTCAGTAAGCAGTATGCGAGGTATATGAGATCAGCCCGCACAATATCATAGTAGCCCGCAAAAAGCAGTCTGCGAGGTATATGAGATTAGCCCGCAAAATATCATAGTAGCCCGCAAAAATATCATAGGGACCAGCAGACTATCCCTACACTGTCGATGTGACCACCATGCTCGGGACGACGCGGGTAATCAGTCCGGGTCGCTCTCTATTGTGTTATATTTGCTGAGTGTTTTCAGATGGTTTCAGGGCTTGCATGCACGACTCGCATGTGCGTGATTACTCAGGCTTATTGAGGAGGAACTGTCGATGCGCGGCCTTCCATGTATATATATCGCGCTTCGAACGAAGACGGCGAAGCCTGACTAGAGGCAACTAACTAGGCTTCCTCTGATTCAGTGTCAGCTGCATGTTCTCGCTTCACAATTGAACTTCTATGCATTACATTCAAGGAAGATCAGCCGTAACGTGCTAATCCCACGCAAGTTTCCGCGATACAATGCTCTTCGGTTGACAAACTAGAAAATAGCACAAGTCAGATGAGCCGCATGTAAGGATGCATGGTTGCGCGCATGCGCATTGACGCAGACTTGCAATTTCATTTACGCTCTGCATTGATCGATGGCTTCTACACCCTCGGCGCACTCTCACCTACACGGCCCGCACTGGGAATACACGTTCATGTGAAAAGCCTCTGCGACCTACATTAACTCCCCGGGTCGCTCGTCGATGGCTTTTTCTGCCCCGCACCTGCACCAGCATGGACGCTGTGCCGCTGTCTGATCCAGTTGTTCCGGGGTTACTGTTGTTGCTCCTCGCCCTCTATCTCCGCTCCGTCATCCATTGGAAAGCACCCACTTATGGACGCCCTCTACCCCCAGGTCCTAGACCTCTACCGCTGATCGGGAACTTGTTGGACATCCCCAAGCACAGAGTATGGATAGGATTTCGGAATCTGAGCGCGCAGTATGGTAAGCAGCATTGTGGCAGCCGTCATCTCCCTGTCTAATCCGCGACAAGGCGACGTCGCGCTCGTTCATGTGATGGGAAGACCCTTGGTCATACTCGGAAGTGCCGACGTCGTAGAAGAGTATCTTGACAAGCGGTCTCGGATTACCTCAGACAAGCTGCAGTCCCCTTTAGTCGAGCTGTAAGTCGCTTGGCTCTCCTCATCTTACTGCGCGTTAACTGCCATATTCAGCGTTGGTAGCGACCTGAACTTCGGGTTCTACCCCTACGGCGAGCGATGGAGGCGGCACAGGCGAGCGTTTTGGCAGCACTTCACTCCACATGCCATCCTACAATATCGTTCGGTACAACTCGTTACTGCACACAAGTTTCTGGCCCACCTGCTCAAGGATCCGTCGCGTGTGAAAGAGCATATCCGTTTGTCAGTCTCTTTATCTAATTCTCTATTCATGTACAAGCTCATTCGCCACTTGTAGTACGTTGTCAGCGACAATACTGAAGCTCTTGTATGACATCAATGTCGCGGACGAAAACGATCCCTACATAGCCCTGATAGATGCCGCCATTGAGGGCGCGGTGCAAGGTCTTGCCCCGGGGAAGCATCTCATCATTGACTTTTTCCCTTTCCTCCAACACATCCCCGAATGGTTTCCGGGCGCTGGGTTCCAGAAACAGTTTGCGATATGGAGGGCCGCCGGAGAGGCATTGAAAAATATACCGTTCACGCATGTTAAAGATGGAATGGTGTGTTAAATCCTCCACTGACACGCTGTCGGATCAGATACACATCAGAATTTTCCGTCATTCGCAGGGAAGGGGTGAACATATGCAGTGTGTGGTTGGTAGGGCTCTAGAAACGTTGAGCTGCAAAGGAATAGAAGGCGTGACGCTCCAAGAGGAAGAAGATATATTGAAGAACGTCGGAGCTGTTGCAATTGAGGGTGGGTCTGACACGGTCAGTGCACATCCTGTCCTCGATCTTTGGTTGAACCGTAACTATATCTCTCGTCCCAAAGACGTTCTCAACAATACAAACGGTCTTTCTGGCGATGTCGCTCTATCCTGATGTTTTGAGGAAGGCGCAAGCGGAACTTGATGCTATTGTTGGTCCAACTCGCCTTCCGGACTTTGATGACCAACCCAACCTCGTCTACGTTAATGCCATTATCAAAGAAGCTCTACGGTGGCAGAACGTCATTCCCCTCGGCATACCGCACCGGCTAACGGAAGATGACGAATTCCACGGGTACTTCATCCCAAAAGGGACCTTGCTATTACCGAACATATGGTAAGTTCGTGAACATATATATCAGTATTCATGATCTGTACGTTGTGGACGTGCAGGGCTTGCATGCACGACCCACGTGAGTACGAATTCCCTGATGAGTTCTGTCCGGAACGATTTGTCCGAGACGGAAGACTGGATTCTACCATACGGGACCCTTCCAAGTTCGTCTTCGGCTCGGGAAGAAGGTGGGGGGTAACTATCTCAGGGGCGGCAGCAGCCGTTCTTCTCATACTGTCTGTTTGGTAGGATCTGCCCTGGAAGACACTTTGCGGAAGCATCGCTATACATAAATGTCGCATCCGTGTTGCACGTCTTCGACATTACACCACCATTGGACGACAGCGGGAATGCGATCGTGATCAAGCCTGAGATGTCCGATGGGCTACTGACGTACGTATTGTTCTCGCTGTTGATACCATTTCCGAGGCTGAACTCCTTAACATCTCTACGTTTTGTGGGCAGATATCCCGAGGATGCACGCTGCACGATAAAGCCACGCTCTGCTTGGGCTGAAGCGCTCATTCTGGCTCGCGAGTGAGACGCTACAAGTGAAGCGACGATATCTTGTCGATCCAAATCATACCGATTCGGCGGCTTGCTGAGGCTTGAGAAATATCATGGACAGGTTGTGACTTTTGCAGCATAGCTCAGTAGAGACGATCAAGTGCTATATGGTACTTATTGCAAGACATGCTTTGTCGGCGCTCTTACAATATGCCTTCACCTGGACATGTACTACCGCCGACTAACCTTCGTCTCGCTTCCCAGCCCCCTAAGAATTGAGTGTGCTATATTGAACAATGCGACGTCGCTAGTGCGGCCTGCGCCACACCGTCCTTCAGGATACAAGATTGCTAGGTGCGTAGCCGAAACAGCTTCCGATTCCCATGCTCGCGGAATCCTCAAGTGGCGAGTCGAACAGCGCGTTATCTATCCTTCACCGCGCACTTATCTGTGGTCGCAGATTACACACTATTACGTCTCTCGACGAGGCGGTGATTCGAGCTTCGGCAGGGCAATTGGAAGCACACTCTCTCATCCATGAACATCCAAGTCGTTCCTACGAAACCCCGTGCGCGACTATTTCCGACATGCAACACTGTTCAGGCACAGGTCAGTTCTGCGTGGTACTGCGTGGCGTAAGAGAAAATAGTATGTCCATAGGCTAATCTCATTCAGCCATGTCAACTCATGACCTCTAGAGACAATGTTGGCGAGCGTGCTTCTGCAAACTCAATGAGCGCCGGTTGCGCCGTTCAGGCGGCATCATTCAGTCAGCTCTTCACCATAGCTTCCGTTCGTGAACTCAAACCAGCCTTCCGCAGCGAGGTATAAGAGTTCCCGACCAAACCTTCACAGGATCTGGTATGCCCTTCATTGTACCACCACGATGGACTGGCACCCTGCAAACCCCGCTCTCATGCTATCGAGCATCGTCCTTGCTGTCGGAATCTCACTCTATGTGTATGTCCGGTCGTCCATGAGCTGGAGGACCCGCAGTCATGGACGTCCTTTACCCCCCGGACCGCCATCTCTACCTGTGGTGGGGAGCTTGTTTCAGATCCCTCAAAGCAAGCCGTGGATAGGCTATCGAGATCTCTGTGCCAAGTACGGTGAGTTATGTTCTCTATGCCATCGCAACTTGAGCAAATGTATCAATCTCTAGGTGATATCGTGCATTTCAAGGCGCTAGGTCAGCATGTTGTTGTCCTAGGAACTTCGGAAGTCATTTTCGAGTATCTCGACAAACGGTCCGCCAACACTTCCGATCGCCTCCAAAGCCCCTTAATTGAGATGTGTGTATCTTCCCCAGACGTTACACATGCTAAGCTCGCATCTGCTGATGCGCGGACAGTATTGGAGCAGAAATCAACATGGTGTTCATGCCTTACGGTCAGCGGTGGAGGCGCCATAGACGTGCATTCTGGCAGTACTTTCACCCGGCTATCTCTAAGGAATACAGACCCGTCCAACGTGCTATGACACACAGGTTTCTTGACAAACTGTTGACTGATCCGTCGCAGTTCAAGGACCACATCCGATAGTGAGTACATAGTCACAGGCGTGTGCAACCATGTGCATCCTGAGCTCATTGCGCAATACGTCCCACCCTGCAGCGCGTTCGCAGCGGCGATGATGAAGATGCTATATAGCAATGACAGTGAAGATGACATCGAGAGGCAAATGGCGTGGGTGGAACTTTACCAGGAAGGAATCTCTCAAGGACTGGTGCCAGGGAAGTACCTCGTGGAAACCTTCCCCTTCCTCCGACGCCTACCTTCATATTTCCTTGGTAAAGAGCTGCGGGAGAAGGCTGTCCAGTGGCGAAATATAGCAACAACCCTGAAGGAGGTGCCGTTTACTCGGATCAAGAATTGTATGGTGAGCCTCATACCACTCTAGTTGTAAGCATTTGTGCACGGACAACAGACTCATTCTACCCTGAAAATAAGCTGCGATCCGAGACCAAGGTGAACGACTCGATACTGGGCAAACTCGTGGCCAGAATCGCGCAAGATGCTACCGTTGAAGCGGTGCACGAAGAGGAAGA
Organism: Lignosus rhinocerotis TM02; assembly: GCA_000743315.1. Lineage (NCBI taxonomy): Eukaryota > Fungi > Basidiomycota > Agaricomycetes > Polyporales > Polyporaceae > Lignosus > Lignosus rhinocerus. The sequence goes on from KN049985.1 coordinate 97,850, forward strand.
CGTGGCCAAGAATACTGCAGTTGTGTCATTCGAAGGTGTGTCGGCATATCGACGCTTTGCCACTGAAAACTCCAACGGTTCATATAGGTGGATCTGACACGGTAAGGGAAAAATGTCTCAATATGCCGAGGACAAGGAAGCACTCTCAGACCTTACTACGCAGATGTTCTCTTCTATTCAGACGACATTCCTTGCAATGTCGCTCTACCCGGAAGTCCTCAGGAAGGCTCAAGCTGAGCTGGATACTGTCGTTGGTCCCAACCGCCTTCCAGACTGGGACGATGAAGACTCCCTTCCGTACGTTAACGCGATCGTCAAAGAGTCCCTGCGCTGGCAAAATGTTCTGCCCCTCTCCATCCCTCACTGCACAACGTCCGATGATGAGTTGCACGGATACTTCATCCCAGCGGGGACAGTGCTGCTACCCAACACTTGGTGACTACCTTGACATCGTCGGAGTATGAACATCACCCTCTGAATTCTGCCTTGCAGGGCTTGCATGCACGATCCGGCGGTATACGACAACCCGGAAGAGTATCGCCCCGAGCGTTTTCTGAAAAATGGGAGACTAGACCCGTCTGTTCGCGACCCGTCAGCCTATGCGTTCGGGTATGGGAGAAGAATCTGTCCTGGGCGACACTTCGCAGAAGCAGCCCTGTTTATTAACACCGCTTCACTCTTGCACGTGTTCAATATCACAGCCCCCCTTGACGAGGACGGGCATGAGATTAAGGTTGAACCACAGATGTCAGACGGTCTTGTCGTGTGAGTGTCCTTCATGCGGGGTTGCACGTGCCCTCGACTGATTGTCCCCGCTTTCGTGAATGATTCCATTGGCAGTTATCCCGAGGATTGCCGTTGTACTATCAAGCCACGCTCTGCGCAGGCGGAGGCCTTGATCATTCGTGCACGCGAGGAGGCGTATGCAGGGAACGTACAGAGAAGGTGAGACGTCTGCTCTGTTTGCGTACTCGAGCTTATGCGCCAGGAAATGGTCACACATGGTGCTGAGTAGTATACAGCTGGACTAATGACGGTAGAACGGTTCAATAGATCGATCCTGTAAGTGCCAGGGGCTCTTCGTCACAGTACGTGGCTGTAGTCGAAAGCTACTCCCTTCTCGTCTGCTCATGCTATAACCCATACCACTCAAGAAGTGGCGTACTGCACATGTACCTACCAGTGCCATGTATGACTTCGAGCTCTGAGGAAAGTGAATCTGTTGTCCGTAGACGACAAAGTATTACATGTGTTGTATCTCAAAGAGCTTGTTTCCATTAGTGCGCCTTTTGAGACCGACGTGAACCTAACAAAATGGTCGCGCATCTAATAGTGCGAAGTTAGTGCTGGCAGAGACCGATGATGGCCGCCTGTATCAGTGCTACAGTACCCTCGACAAACATCGGATATATGGCTGACCTTGGGCTGACTAGGCGTATACGATACGATGCTCGCCAGTGCGATGGTGGGTGTCGGCGGAGGCTAGGTCTGTGCCACCCGCGTGAAGTCACTGGCTTCACTGTTGTTACTAGTATCTGACTCTTCTTGGTACGTCACCTTGTGCATTTCAATGCCAGTGGCAACTGCGAACGACTCAGAAGCAAACGTCCGACACGTCCGCAGAACTTGACATAAGTCTGTCAAGGGACAGACTTTGAACATGATGAGCTCGGATTAGTAGAAAATATGCGTGCTCATCTGGGATTGCTCCGGAGCGAACGATGTGAAGAGCGCAGTGCTGTTTCGCCGTCTGGAACCGACAGCGCGTTGTAGACACTTCATCGGTGCCTTCGATATTGCGGGATACGGCCAATAACGCTGCTATCGCACAGGGCCAGTGACGTATGCAACCCGCAGAGACTGTTCAGGTCGAGCTCCAGCCACCGGTCGTCTCTCAGCGCTCAGCTCGAGGCCGCGCAGACCAACTTCACGAACCAGTCGCGAACCAGGCCGTCGCCCGCACGGACATTCATGCGAGCAAGGCACCAGTAGAGAATTTAGCCCTAAGAGAGAAGCATGGCATATCTCTTGAACGCGTTCTTTTCAGACCTGGCCACAACGCCCGTCACTTACCTCGTTCGTCCAGGATGCACAGTGTACCCGAGCGCTGCTGCCAGAGGAAGTTCTACAGATGGAGATATCACACTCAATACGACTGACATGGGTCAACATCAACTGTGTGCCTCAAACCGACACTGGCATGCTCTACATAGGAAAACCAGATGAGTCTCACCGTCATGTAGTTGAATGATATATACCGTCTGCTACCTTTCCTGTCCAGTGATAAGGAGGTGTTCGCTGTGATCGAGTCAATCGAGCACTGGGGCTGAAGCTGAAGGTTGATCTTGCTGGTCAAGTCTTGCGATCACCGTCACCTTCGTGGCGCTTACACGCAGTACAACAACAAGGGAGACAGTGACGCCAACTTCCCCACAACTGCCCATCTCAGCACTCACCTGCTCACCACGCCCAGGTCTTGTGACGCATTGGATGACGGTAATTGACATTTGAGCGTTATCGAGCGGAATGATGAGTCTCCACGGTCAGTTACAATACAAGCGTTCAGCGATAAGAACACCGGTCTCTGAGCTTGAGCTTTCGGTTCGAGGGAGCACGCAATGAGGAGACGGAGGAACATAGGGGGGCGACGAACGACACAGGAGCGGCAAGTTCGAGGGTGACATTGCAACTGGCTGATAGCTACAGTGGAATCCTTGAAATTGAATGCGCGTCGCCGGACAGGAAAAACTTCTCCAATTTCTGATGAAGCGTTCAAGCGAGTCGCCCGCGCACACCGGAGCGAACTCCATTACTTAGAGCCCATGACCGCAATCGCAGGTTCTCCTCGTGCTCGTTCTGCACGTCTGCACGTCTGGGTCTCAATCTTCGACGACGATGTCCACGGAAGATGCGTTGAAATACGACGAAAAGGGGCGGGATGCCCAACTGTAAGTCGCGTTACCGTACACTTGTATGATCTGGCATTCCGGAAGGACTGAAGGCTGATCTTGGTTCAGATATGAGGATATCGAGGGCGCCGTCGCTTCTGGGGAAATCTCCGAGGCAATAGTTATCGCAGAAGGCGAAGAGCGCACAACCTGGTTCATCTGGCTCCTCGTAGCGTGCACGAGTATATCTGGACTGCTCTTTGGTGCGTACGCGATCCGCTTGCCGGAGAATGAGACCGCTCAGCATGTGTCCGACATAGGTTACGACACGGGTGTTATCTCTGGGGCATTGGTCACAATCGGGGATGATTTGGGACCGGCAGAGCTGTCTTCGGGACAGAAGGTACGCCTCACTTTCATAAGCGATCTCAAATGATGTCTCACAGGGCATAGGAACTCATCACGTCCGCAACCACCCTCGGCGCGCTCCTTGGAGGATTGGTGGCAGGAATGTTGAGCGACTTCCTTGGGCGAAAACCGGTCCTCGGGATTGCAGATATCATCTTCATTGGCGGAGCGATCGGTCAGGCTGTTTGTCACACAGTCTGGGCTATGGTATGCTCTTTCACGTCCGCGTGCACCTACGGCAGCTCACCTTTGTTTCGCGGCATAGATTGGCGGCCGTTTCTTGATCGGTATTGGAGTCGGTATCGCTGCATGCGTTGCCCCTCTGTACATCCAGGAGCTCTCACCAACGCGCCTGCGTGGTCGCATGGTCGTCTTGAACGTCGTCATGATCACTGGAGGTCAAGTCGTAGCATACGCCATTGGTGCCGGGTTTGAGAAGGTACAGGGAGGCTGGCGATGGATGGTCGGCCTAGGTGCCGTCCCTGCGGGCTTACAGTTTCTCTTCTTGTTCTTCCTGCCCGAGTCTCGTGAGTCGGTTTCTCATGAATGGGGCAAACGAAGTGAGATTGAATGCGGTGAAACTTACAGCCCGTATCATGATTCTGAGAAAGAAACCCGACGTTGCCCATGCTACTATGGCCAAGATCTACGCACATGCGACTCCTGAGCAAGTCCATCTGAAAGTTCGTACTATGGCCGCTATGCATCTATATTTCAAGCAGAACCCGTCTGACAACATGTTCAGGTCAAGTCCTTGACCGCTGCAGTCAAGCTGAGCGTCGAGATTACGAACTCAACCACGCTTTTGCAGCGCATCAGACTCATTCTCATGGACCCTATCAACCGCAGGGCTCTCAGTATGTCTTCCTACTTTGGTGAGATTTCACAATACTGACTATATGCGTATGTCCTAGTCGTCGGATGCGGGCTCCAAGCGTTCCAGCAGCTATGTGGTTTCAACACGCTCATGTACTACAGTGGTGCATATGATTCTTCCCGTACTCGTCCCCCCCTAGCTAACCACCTCTTCTTCAGCGACGCTCTTCAAAGAGATCGGATTCGATAACCCGACAGCCGTCGGCCTCATTGTTTCCGGCACAAACTTCATCTTCACGCTCATCGCACTCAAGTACATCGACATCATCGGCCGACGCAAGATCATGATTTGGTCTGCCCCAGGCATGGTCATCGGCCTCGTCCTGGCCAGCATCGCCTTCCACTGTGCGTCTAATCTTCCCCTTCCCTCATTCATTTATATCCCCCTCCCTCGCGTTCCCTACTGACACAACCCCCCGTGATACAGTCCTCACCCTCAAGACCGGCGGGAACCTGGTCGACGGCACCCAATACAACACCACCTGGTCCGCGATCGTTCTCCTCGCCATGATCTTCTACGTCGCCTCCTACGCGACCGGGCTCGGGAACGTGCCCTGGCAGCAGGGCGAGCTCTTCGGGCTCGAAGTCCGCGGCATCGGCACCTCCCTCGCCACCACCACCAATTGGGCAGGCAACCTCCTCATTGGCGCGACGTACCTCTCCCTCATGGACGCCATCACCCCCGCCGGCGCATTTGGGTTCTACGCGGGTCTGTGTCTGATCGGCTGTCTCTTCTGTTTCTTCTGCTTCCCTGAGACGGCGGGCTTGAGTCTGGAGGAGGTGCGGATGATATTCAGGAATGGATTTGGGATCCGCGAGAGCGAGCGGCTACGGCGTGAGAAGCAGGCGTTAGCAGCTGGGGAGAGAGCTGCAAAGATATCGACAGAGAAAGCATGATGGTGATTTATCGGTGTTGCTGAGTGTGACCTTGACTACGATGAACACGAACGTAATGGCTATAAGATACGCATGCGTTGCACAGCAGACAACGGAAGTGTGAAGAGCAGAAGAGCGTATGATGATAAAGGGCTTTCTTATTTATTACCTATGCAAACATCATGCAAAGGCAGCCTCAGCAGCGTTCGACAGCTCCGAAAACCCATAATCCTCTCCCTTCACAAACGCGCGCGTACATTGAGCCATCGTCACCGAGCTGGACAGATTGTCAGCACCGTTGGACCAAAACGGATTAGGATGCACTTACGCTCTTGAGATAGGGTCGGTCTGGTAGAAGTTCTCTATGGGCTTCTTGAACGGCTCGCCTGAGACCTTCGCGTTCGCAGTGCCAGCAGCGAGAGCTTTCAAGCCGGCGAGCGCGACCTCCATGGACGTCGTCTCTGTCGTATCATAACGGAGGAGTGTGGGTGAAATCTCCCACATCCGATCACGGAGGCTGAGGACATCATCGTAGGGGAGTGGTGAACCAACAACCTCAGAGAGGGCTCTACAACTGGATGAGACAGAGATCCACTCCAAAAATAGCCTCCAGTACTAACCGGATGACCTTCCAGTCCTCACGGGATGCACCCGGAGGAGGAACAGCGGCACGGCCGAGCTGTGAACGACCCTCAGTGTTCACCCAGGTAGTACCCTTCTCGGTGTATGCCGAACCGGGGAGAACAACATCGGCGAGCTGGGCACCAAGATCACCGTGATGGCCCTGGTAGACCACGAAGGCATCCTGAGGAATCTGCTTGGGGTCGACTTCGTCGGCGTTGAGGAGGTAAACGAACTTCGCCTTGGTGGTGGACGCCTTCTTGGAGGGAATAAAGCCGATGTCGTAAGCAGCAGGACGGGAGGCAGCCTACACGCCTCTTGTCAGTCATAATATACGTTGCAAAACATGAGGAACACCCACACGTTGGAGCACACTAAAGCCGTTCCAGTCAGGCGTGAGAAGCTTCTCCTTGTTAGCATCGACAAACTTGGCGAGCCCGTTGTAGACCGCGGCGCCATCAGGATGCTCGACCAACGAGCTGCCGACGATGATCAAGGGCCTCTTTGCTGCCTTGAACTTCTTGACAAACTCGCCCTTGCCGGCGACAAAGTCTGCAACAGCCTTCGCATCGTTGCCGAGGTGCTCGTAGCCGTATGTAGTGTCAACACGCTCGCCGATCAAGCCAACCTCGAGCGTGGTGTGCAGCCAACTCTTCCGGATACGCGAGTTCAGGACCGCCGCCTCGTGTCGTGGATTAGTACCAACAAGGAGGATAACATCTGCCTGCTCAACACCAGGGATGGTCGAGTTAAAGAGGTAGTTGGATCGTACGTCAACAGCGTGCACTGGTGCAGCATGGCCACCGACGCTATCCAGAGCGGTGTTATCTGAACCTAGACGGTTCAAGAGGTCCTTGAGGGCAACAAGAGATTCTGTGTCTGCGAGGTGACCAGCAATAGCCTTGATCTCATCACCCTTCGCACCAGACTTCTGGAGGCCCTCCGCGATGGTCGAGAGAGCATCCTCCCACGACGCGGTGACGAACCTGTCACCCTGCTTGACAAGAGGCACCGTCAAACGCTGGAACCGAAGACCGTCATAGGCATACCGCGTCTTGTCGCTGATCCACTCCTCGTTCACATCGTCGTTGGGTCGAGGCTGCACGCGCATGACAACAACACCACGGGAGTCAACACGGATATTTGAGCCGACTGCATCAAAGACATCGACAGAATCAGTATGCTTGAGCTCCCATGGACGTGCGTGGAAGGCATAGGGTTTGCTTGTCAGCGCGCCGACAGGGCATAGGTCGACAACGTTTCCGGAGAGCTCAGAATCCATCGTCTTTGCCACGTACGTGCCGATCTGCATGTCGTTACCACGTCCAGTCGTACCGAGCTCTTCAACTCCTGCGACTTCGTTAGCGAACCGTACGCACCGTGTGCACTGAATGCAACGGTTCATGGAGGTTTTAACGAGGGGTCCGAGATCCTTATCTTCCACCGCACGCTTGCCAGCAATCTCGTGGAATCGTGTCCTATCCGCGCCGTAACGCATTGACTGGTCTTGAAGATCGCATTCTCCACCCTGGTCACAGATGGGACAGTCTAGCGGATGGTTGGACAGCAAGAACTCCATGACGCCCTCGCTGTTCCATTGATGAGCGCATATTGTCTCCATGGACAGGCTACATCTTACCGAGCTTCATGGACAAGAGGAGTGTTTGTCCAGACCTTTGCACCGGGCATGGCAGGCATGGCACTACAATGCGTGTCTGAGATGGGGCGCTTCTGACCTTCTAGCGCAAGATGTCCACTCACCAAGAGGCCACGGGTTTTGGTGATCGTTCTACCTCGACCAAGCACATACTGTGACAGACATGAGCCCTCTAACTTCATCTTCTCAGGACGCCCCAGCCTTGGAGATACGCACCGGCAATTACCCGCAATAGCGAGTCGGTCATGGTAACAAAATCTGAGCAAGCGTTAGAAGTGTAGTCAAGGATGACGCCCATGTGTAACACACCTTGGAATGGTTGCTCCTGCAGCCTCACAAGCCTGTATCAACGCCGAACCTACAATCCACGCCTAAACATCCCTTTCGAACACTCCGGAACATTCATGGGTATACACACCCTGGGGCACAGTCACCTCCTTCCCATCAACAGTTAGGGTGATGTCTGCTTGTCGTGCCGACGTTGAGGCAAATGACCGACGACCTGAGTGAGGAATTTGTTTTCGCTGGACGAGTGTGCAGAGATAAATGGAACGTACTTGGACGTGTCGACGAATGAGATCCGACGACTTTGGCGAGGACCCCCATTGACGAGGGCTTGGAGGCCGACGACACAAGCCGCAGCATGGCTGTCGCCGGACAAGAGAGGGAGAGGGGGATTATCAATAGAGAGTACGCACGTCGGCGAAGTGTTACGACGAGGAAAGGATAGACGACGCGCTCGTCGTCCAACACGATGACCAAACTCCGGCTTCCGCCGAATGTAACCGCACCCCGTTGATTGGCCCAGGAATTTGGCGCCGCCTGATTGGATGGCGCTCAGGGGCGTCGAAACTCAGCCTTTCATACAGCTAACGCGAACTTTGGGTGCATGAACATTATGCTGAGATACACATATGGTACACTACTAATAATACAACATGTCCGCAATGACAAGCCAAGGGAGAGCAAATGAGGATCATAGCATGACACTGAAAACAAATCAGGGAACATATACCACCAAAAGCACGTTTACCACTAGCTTCTCCATCTCGCCCATGCCAGACACAAACGGCACCTTTTCCCGCGCGATCACACCAGGGAAAGTGACATGGTCGGACAGAATCTGGATGTCCGCTTCTGCAAGCGGTATGGCCCCGCTCTTCACAACCTTTTGTCGAAGATCGTCCGTCTCGTCCTCTCCAGGCTCAGATGCCGAGGAGCTGAACGGACCCCGGATGGGTGGCATACCGCGAGAGCCACTGCTGTAGCCGGATAGAGACGAACGGGCGACCGACGCTGTTGGGCTGTCGGGGCCTTCGTTGACAATCTCTACTGTCTGATCGACGGGCCAGATATACCCCCCTGCCGTCCAGCGCAGCTCTGGTGCGAGTTTGTAAAGCTTCAGTGCATGGTACAATATTGAGTCGCCGCCCTTCAACTTGGAGCTACAGATTAGCAACTTGTCATTGAGAGCGACAAAAGGTAACTTACACTGGGTACGAGCGACTCTGCCAACACTTCACCAGGGTTCACGCCATACTCTCCTGTGAGGTAGAACGCGATCCTCCTTCCGCGCGAAAGGTTGAGTACCGGTGAAAGCATGTCGAGGAACTGGTCGCTCGGAGTGATCAGCGGATCAGGTTGGATTCCTGCTGGACCAAACGACTTGAGCTGCACTGCGTATGATATGGTGATCCTGCACCCGCTTCGCAGAGGCTGGATCTCATAGTCGCAGTCCGACATGAATGCGGTCCACTCCATATCCCCGCTCTTCCCTCCTCGCCCATAGAATCTCTCCTCTGCCCCGTCAGGATTGCGCACAAGGAGCGAGCCTCCGCGGAATTTCACTGGCAGCGTCACGAGAATCGTCGCTACCCGGTTATCGAGTGGACGCGACTGTACAGTGATCCCGTTCCCCTTCGGCCAAATCTCGAGCTTATCTCGGACGGCCGTCAGGTAATGCCCAACTGGGAGCGCGGGGAAGAGCGTGTTGCGAACCGCCTCAAGAATCGGATGGTTTGCGAGCTCAAGTGTTGCGGTGAGGGGGAGGTTGGGGGGATAATAAAGAGTGTCATTTTCGGCGTACCCGTTCATCGTCGGATGCGGGAGACATGAAGAAATGAGCATGTCGAGCGCAGGTGGCATGTCCACATCGACATCGATGGGGAAGTCCAGTGCGTAGCATATTGCGCTCTGATCGACATCATAAGAGTAAGTCAATTAAGTCAGTAATCTTCTAGATCAACAAGCGCCCTTCGCGCGAGTACAGACGACGTACCTGTGAGCGGAAGAACAGTGTGAGGTGCGCAGGGTCCATGGGCACGCGCCCCGAGATGCAGAACGGCCGCGCCTTTGCGCTGACAATCGCCGCTATTGCTGCGCGATACGCTGCCTGACTGTCGTACTCGGGGTCCGAGCTCCGTCTCCTAGGCTTGCTGGGGGTATAGGGCGTCTTTCCAGAAACGCTGTGCTCGACCTCGAACTCGGACACGCTCTGCGTGCGTGGGACGGGGAGGTCGGGATACCGACTAGGGGTGGGGGAGGACATACTTGAGATGGTTGATAGAGGCATCGCGGTAATCTGTACGAGCGGAGATGTATTCGCAGAGGTCAACGAGGCAGAGATGAGGGTATTGCAGTAGAGTGCTTGAGTTATGGCGTGCGGATAAGAGTGTCGTATGAGAACAAAGGAGACACGGGTTTGGGGGGATCAGGACCGCAAGCGTCCTAACTAGAGTGAATACTAGGATGAGGAGGCGGGAGCAGGATGGGGTCACGAACCAGGGCTGTATATCAAGCAGTGCGACGGATGTCTGGGTCTTATGACGACAGTGCGCGCAGAAGTCCAGAGAACATAAAAAGAGCGCGATCATATCTTCGGCCACGCTCCTGCAGCGTGTTTTCTCAGATGGGACATCACCTCCCGGAACATCCTCAGTAGCACATAAGTACCTGCAACATGATCGCGATGCACACGATTGTTGCACGATAGCGTGAGGGTCCGGGGATGTGCGACGCGGACGCTCACTGCTCAGCAGTTTGCCTTCAAATCCAGCTCGCGATAGCGTGGACCCGGCGGAGCTGGCTGCGGACATAAAAAGCCATTCTAGGGCCCACGTCCCTGTCGTTCCTAGGCAGCAGTGAGCACGCAGTAGGAGTACGTCCATATAACGAGATCTCCTCTCGCCAAAAATCTATTGACAGTGCTTCGCACCTTCGCGCCAGTCCAGACCGTTCGCGCAACGCGAAAGCGATCCCACAGCCCCTCCTGCAGAGCTCCACGCCCTGGCAGTGAAGCGTCCATCTGCAAGCCGGGCGAGAGTTCGTGCGCCCTCCACGCGGCAACAGCGTGTTTGTGCGGGAGATCGCTGTCAGCGATACCTGATTCCCATGTATCGCTGGTTGTGATTGAATCCGCTGTGGTTCTTGACCCGGAGAAAGTCCTGCCCATGCTTAGCCATCATTCTCATCGCCCGGATGAAGTTTGTCGATGATATCCATCTGCACTGTAGGTTCCGTCTCAGGCGACGACGATGAAAATCTTCATCTCTCAATACGCTCAACGTCCGTGATATGTCTAACAGACACAGAGTTCGTCCGAAAAGGAGACCGGTGGAACGCAGCAGGGGAAGCAGCTGACTGGCGAGAGCTGTGGCCTGAGGGTGATACTGTGGTTTGTGGCGTAGGGAAGTACCTTGAATTGAGCGCCACCCATCCAGGCTCCTTCGCCTTCGCCTTCTCCGGAGGATCAGCGCAGCCCGGGGCCCCGCGCAGCTTGAGGCTCTCAATCCAACACTCGACTCAGCTACAGCATGCGATTACCAGGAGTCTATATTTACGATCGTGAAGAGGTGCAAGGTTGGTAGTGGTACATCCTATGATATCTCTAAGTGAAGGTCCCCACAAACCCAGAAGCATGATCTTGCAAAAGTGAGAGAGTGCACTGTGCAGCACCAGTCGCCCACCAGGGGGCCCTGTCAGAGGACGTGAAGAACATGTGCAGCAGTCTCCATGAGACGCGGAGGGCTACGCAGATGATGCATCATGCCATGGCCTATAGCTCATAGACTGAAGCTCATCGCGTCCCGGTCATCCGACCACAGCCGCGCATATTCCAAGCACAGGCGGTATACGTACGCTGCAGGGAGGAAATAGGCATGTCAGCAATTGCCCTCCGATGAGAGGAATGAATTAACGGAGTAAGCGCGACATCGAGGAGGTCGAGGAGAGGGTGCTGGGCGAGCAGGGACTTCTACAATCCGGTACGCACCTTCCATATCCACCCGTCGCCCAACACTCCGCTTCCACTGCTTCCCGGCACGTGCTATCCGTCTCAGTCTCCGATCACCGTCAATGGTCTTCCGCTTGTCAGCAGGCATGTACAGTGCGGTGGCATTTGCAGCACGCAACGTCGAGTCCGTTGCTCCTGAGAAGAAGGCATGGATGTTGTAAATCTCGGAATACGAGGGCGACAGAGGAATGTAATGTAACCTGCGGTCCGGTTGTTAGATGGGGGTCACGGTGGATGCGTCGTAATCCGATATGACGTACCACGGTTGGATCCAGTCAGAGAAGAACTCGCGGTATACGGTAGCCTTGAGCACTGCGCTGTCAGATTCCATGAACGAGAAGAACCGGCCGGAATAGCCCATGCCGTCAAGATCCACAATGTACTTGTGCTTCCAGTGATCGCCCAAGTTGACACCACCGTCATCAATGCGATGCGCCATAACTAGCGCCTCAAGACCACCGGGGTAGTTCTCCGCACCGACGACCTTCACGAACGCGACGTCCATGATCTCTTCGTTAAGGAGAGCAGCCGGGACATCAGCATAGATGTAATTTGTTGATCCGGGCGGGTCAGCGAATACGATCGTGCGATTGATGGACGACCGATCACTCGCAAGACGTACGAACCTGCCAATCAAGACTAAGTGCATCAGAAGCAGGAGCTCGGGACGAACACTGACCTATGACGTTGGTACTGCGCCGCAAAGCCAGGAGGTGAGCTGCCACCACCTGTTGAGGCACCGCGCCAGAAGACCTTGTCGCTCTTCACCTCCCATGGAGTCTCCATGTCGTCCACGTCCTTGAGCTGGAGGTTGACCGAGTCCCAGCCATACGTATACCGCCGCGTCTGCGCGTAATAGTAATGACTTGGTATCCGGATATCTAGGTAACCTGACGCCTTCGCGGGAGAGAACATCGGGAAGACGGCTGAGATGGTTCGCCAATCGGAAAAGAAGTGACCTTGGTTATAATGAGCCCATGGGTTCGTGCAAAAGGAGTAGTTGCCGACGGTCCCGTGCGCGAAAACAAATTCCTCATTACGCGCAGTTAACTGGCTCGTCTTGTTGGTGGATGACGCACGAAACGAGCTGAACAATCGACGCGCAGCAGTCCCGGGCTCGCATGTTCGACGGTAGGCTTCCCAAACGTTCCCCTCTCCGTGCCAGTCAGGATAGCGAGTACCACTGAGTTCTTGGTTGATTGCGTCTATAGGAAAAGTGAGAGGTATTGGGGGCATCGATAAGCTGCTGAAGAATACCGATATTCAACTGTAGTGATACATTTGACGGTACCCGCTGTTCCCACGGCACGAGGATTCGGCCCTCTGCCATGCCATTCACAGGAAACTCCAGGTCAGGAAGCTTGGGCGGTCATCAGCACGACGTAAGAACACAAGAACAACTCCTTCCAAGGCCCCACAATCGTCAATCGTGTTTGTGTATGAACCATGCACGTTCGCGCTAGTTGCGCGAAATCTGCCGGTTGGTGGAAGGAGCGGCCATCCATGTTTTCTATCATAGAAACGCGTCCAGGACCTTGGGAACTGATACGTGAGGTAATCCCCCTCGGTTTCGTGACTGAATGGTGAGGCATGAGAGTCAACAGGACAAGCGCTTCATGCAATCTGCGGGAAATGCTAGCCCACCAGATCAACTGTATACATACCAACCGTAGTGCGACAGCGCCTTGTCAGCATATCGGGTTGGTGTTTGTCCGCAGCGTGTTCAATGAATTATCAGCTCAGGATGCATAGTCTGAGGTGGCTTTACGGATCCTCGTACCGCCTAGCCTTGCTATGAACATTGTACCGCAGCTGGCACAGAATGTACTTGACATGCAAGAAGTGGGTGCAGGATATACCGGATAGCCACCTCAGACGGTGCACTGATTCGATGACTAGCGAATGAGGCTCTTATGATTGACAACCACCTCGAAGACTTATGCAAGATTCCTGCAAAGATGGGAACACTGTCTGTGGGACAGATAGATCCCATGTACGCACGAGCAATGTAGGGACTCATGGGGCCTTGTTTACAATGGATACTTTCGAGTGAGACACGTGCCTTGTGCTGGAAGCTTTGCAGCATAGACAAGAACCCCTTGGCCCGCGCACTGACATCCGCACTCTCCTCTGCTTCCAGTATGTTGACGGCGGTTGCATTGCCATTCTTTACGCGAACAACATCCACGAACGGAAGGTAACCTGCCTAGATACAGTGAGGGTCGATGCTAGGAATACGTGTAAATGCACTTACCAGAGAAGCACGTGATCGCAGCTGCTCTCCAGAAATCTCCCAGAACGGCGTAAGATCTTCGTCGATGTTGTCGTACTCGTCTATCATGACCACATTGTTTCTCCGCGCAAACTCCCACCAGTCATCGAAGCCGTGCGGAGGTTTCCTCTTGTATCTTCGCTCATACTCGCTGACCGCGTCCTCAAGTGTTTGACTCTGTTTTGAGAGCAGTTCGCGATACCTGGCCTCCGCGTGGGACATGAGCTTGGGTATTGGGTGCTCCCTGACCGCTGGTCGTGCATTTGACCTGAGGAAAGGCAGATAGTGCATAGATGGAAGCAGTGCGTTATCTGGAAAGTTGTCGATGCTGTGTCGTCGCGCAGACCAGAGCCCTCCTTGCATGAAGACAATGATCACAGCGGCTAAGAAGATGAGACCCTTTCTCTGGCTAGAGAGACCGTCGTACATATCGAGGCGTCCAAGGAAGCTGTGCGGTCTCCGCCGTCAGGGAAGATGACCAAGAGCAAGAGATTCGACACCGGGTCGACCCGAGAGTGTGTGGTAACGAGCGGATAGGGTAGGGAGGAAGAGAGGATAGCAGGACGTAGAATACGGACAAGTCCAGCACAGCGGCGCTTCATTCAGGCTCTGATTGACTGAGGAAGTCTTAGAGCGTCTATTACATAATGTACAGACGGTTACGAGACTGAGGTGAAGCTCAGACTGCGGAGGTACCATCCTCTTTTCTTCTCCCACCCACCATGAGCTCCCCAGTATACCCTTCTCATCATAGCGCGGGCCCAGGTTCAACCTCTTCACGATCGAAATACTATCGCCCTGCCACAATCGCCGAACTAGCCGCGCAAGCGCAGGAGAATCTCTGGGATCCAAACAAGGGTCTTAAGCATTGGCTGCGCTCTGCTGAGAAAGCCCGACGAAATGCAGAGGCACTCGTGCAAGATGGAAATTATGAGGGAGCATTTGTTGAGTATGCGAAGGCCGCCACAATTGTCTTGGAGAAGCTTCCGACACATAGAGAGTACCAGACACTCTTGAACGCCGATCAGAGACATAACCTTGGAATGGTGAGCCTTCATGTCCCATTTCGTTACAAATCGCACTGGCAATGCATTTATCATGCGCCATGTCTGTGTTGCATCCACGTCATGGCTGATGCACGTTCCACCGGTTCCGGCCATGCGATCCACCGTGTCTGTAGCAATCATGGAACACGCACTCTACTACATATGCACGCCAGTAATGTTCTCCCGATGGCGGCATCGTGTTCACATTACGCTGGATCTGCTACAGCTGTGTTTGCAATAAATTCCTTCGTTCACTTTCTTGTCCGTAAATGACGTCGTTGACTTAACCGCAACAGAATGGGCAAGATATATTGGATAGCCTGAGTCAACTCAAGCCCATTCTTGTAGATCGATACGAGAACTGGCAGTCGAGCCAGCGTCCAAGTCCCGGATCTAGTCAACCCGCGTCTGCCGATCCTCATCTCACCCGCGAGGAGGAACGTGCACGTGAAGCACGTCTAGCGGTGCGTAGGGAAGAGGCATGGAAGCAGGAGGACTATGTGAATCGTCAGGCTCAAGAGCGACACGCCCAGATTATGCAAGGAAGAGAAGATCCGGATCGAGTGCTCGTGGACTGGCCAAGACGAGACGAGTATGGTAGACGACATGTGATGGATGAGGCAAAGCGGGAGGAGGAGCGCGCGAGGCGGGTAGCAGCGGACCAGAGGCGCAGGCAAGAGCAGGATGGCATCGCACAAAGGCAGCAGGAGACCGAGGCCGCGGCCGTAGCTGCTAGACGAGATGTGTTGAGATTAACGCCATCCCCCGTGCCACCGAGTACATCAGCCTCGTCAATGCGAATGCCGGAGCCAGATCCTGGGTTGCGACATTCAGGACGGCCGGTATACGCACCTCAACCCTCCCGCTCAGCGGATCCCTACGCAGGTACTAGCAACCTTATGCCCCTCGAAAGCCCGAACAAGTACGAAGATGATTCGTCCACAGACGTCGAGGGCACCAAAACGTCTTTGAGGGCTCAACGTAGCGTGGACCAGACGCCTAAGGGCAAAAGGTCAACCGGGTACGTTGTGTATACAGTTTCAGTGGTTCCATACATGTTGACCATCTTACAGCGTCCCATCTTCGGTTCCGATGACCACGACCTCTCCAGCACCTCCAGAGCTTGGGGCAAATAAGCTTCCTTCGCTGATGTCCCAACATCAGCTCAAGCAGGGCTATGTGCCCTCCCTCCAGTCCATGTTCGCCTCTACCTCTTTCTCACAAACTCCTGACTCATCTCTCTTGTTCGATTCCAACCCGCAAACTAGCAAACTGTACAACAACATTCTGCCGTCTCAGTCTACGCCAGTGGCTCCTGTCATACCACCTTATCCCACCCATATGCCCGTCCCGGAGTCACATCGGTCACCAGCCACGTACGGTCATACGCAGTCCCACCCAAGTCAACGCGGGCCCTCACTCAATGGCGCGCGGCCATCGCAGCCTGCGCAACCTCAATCATCTACGTCTTCGTCAAGCGCACGGATCGTGCCGGGGAGCTCCAAGGACGCGCATATATGCGAGTTGCGCACAATCAAGCTGCCACGGGAATGTCTAGCCAAGTTCCTCTCGATCGCGCGAGTCAACACGTTGCAGAACCGCGAGACGTGTGGGCTTCTCCTAGGCAAGGACAAGGGCAACAAGTACGTCGTCACGACGCTGCTCATCCCGAAGCAACATTCGACGAGCGACACGTGCATGATGGACGAGGAAGAGCTCGTACTGCAGTTCACGGAGGATCGGCAATTGATAACCCTTGGATGGGTGAGTAGATTGAAGCGTGTCTTCCGTGCGGCAGCCTGATGCCGTTATTCACTCCAAGATACACACGCATCCCACGCAATCATGTTAGTGCTCCATAATAAGGTGTACAAACGCGAGAAGCAGCTAATATCCTGATTTAGGTTTCATGTCTTCGGTGGATCTGCACACACATTCTGGGTTCCAGCGTATGCTACCCGAGTCCTTCGCAGTCGTTTGTGCTCCTTCTTCCACACCTCAGTACGTCTGCTTGTAATCCCAGTTATGCGATGTGTTGACTTTTCCTCAGATTCGGCATCTTCCGGTTGACTGATCCAGAAGGATTGCAAACCATCCTAGAGTGCAACGCGAAAGATGCGTTTCACCCACATCCCGACGTTCCAATATATACCGTGAGTTCCAAACATGTATCGCGCCCTTTATTTGACTCTCCTAACGCCCGAAATCTCACAGGACTGTGACAACAGTCATGTACAACTGAAGGAACTTCCTCTAGAAATTGTCGATCTCCGCTCCTAATGTCCACCTGTATTCTTTCATGGGCATGTCTGTGCTGTATGTTATGAGGCTACCTGTATGCATGTTCACGTAGTTGTACCAACATCACTACTCCACTATCTATCCTCTTCTTGCTGTGTAAAAAGTATGTATATGGGGTCTCTCTCTTGCTCTGCACGTCAAGGGACTTTCAGTCGGTGTCTTCGTAGTGCTAAACCCATCCATTCATATAATACAGCCATTATTATCCAATTAACCGCACGGCTCAAACTAAGAACGGGGCAGAGTGGGTAGTACGGAAAGCAACCTAGGCTTAACGGGGACAGAAACGCTGTCCGTTTGTTGGAATGCGTGGTCACAGTACAAAATTTCTCGAAGGCTATTGCTCAAGCACAGTGAAATTTCATCTTCATAAAATTACTCCCTTCGGCGATAATAACCTCAAGGGCTCAGGACCGACATTCGGACGCACATACCATTTAGGTAGTATCATCAGCTTCCCCGGTTTCAGCCCTCCGTGCATACTCGAGGATCAAGGCCTCAGCACGAGCCGACCGTGGCTTGATTGTACAACGACAGTCCTCAGGGTGGCTAGAAGATAATGTGAACGATGAGCAAGTGGTAGTCCGGCAATGGCGATGACAGAGGCGCACGTTAAATGACCATCGCTCATCTTTGGTTCTATCTTAATGTAGTTCCCACTCTCGTCGAGGAGGGGGCCGATATCGAACACATGTAAGACAGATGCGATGGTGATGAACAGTGCATCCTGTGCGAAGTAGCGTCCCGGGCAGATCCTGTTCAACATGATGAGTACTCTCCCAACATAAGAGAGATGATATTGCCCTGCCTTCTTCCGAACCCGAACACAAAGTCGAACGGATCGCGTGTGTTCGGGTCGAGTTTCCCATCGCGGAGAAAGCGGTCTGGCCAGAATGCTTCCGGATCCTCATACACCTGTGGATCGTGCATACAGGCCCTGTAATAGACTAAGCCAGACAGACTTGGTACGGCAGTGCAAATGTCCGTTAACGCACCACACGTTCGGAATCAGAACAGTGTCCGAGGGTATGAAGAAGCCATGTAACTCGTCATCAGCGGTGGTAGCATGCGCGACGCCCAGGGGCAGGACGTTCTGCCAGCGCAGCGTTTCTTTCATCAGAGCATTGATGTAGACAAGTGAATCGATATCGCCGAAGTCGGGAAGGCGATCTCCACCGACAATCGCGTCCAGTTCAGCGTGAGCTTTCTTTAAGATTGCAGGATTCAGCGAAACGGCAAGAAACATCCAGTTCAGCGTTGAGGATGTCTGAAGAATGCCGTCAAAGATATGGTTGAGCGATAAGAACCAGATGCACTAACGGTATCGAGCCCAGCTGACAGGTGAAGCTGCTGAGTTACTGGATGAAACGAGTTATATATTTGTCGCTGACCTTCAGCCGCAACTGCAGCGACATTTTTGACTATCTTTTCCTCTTCCTCCAGATCAGCCCCCTCATAACCCTCAGCCCGATGGATTAGCTGCGCGGCGATGGACCTAGAAACCTCTGATCGCTCCTAGGTCAAAATCCAACAAGTTGTGAGTACACTCCTCGTCGGAAGGTTGTCGAGGACCTACCGAAAATGCCTTGACATACTCGAATGGTAGATTTATCATCGTATCCGCGGAAGCCTGCCATTTGGCAAAGAGTCGCTGCGAAGTCGCGCCAGGGAACCAGGTAGGGACATGTCGCAAAAAAGGGAGATACTCGACAAGAAACCTGCCTGGAATGAGCCCCTGACGCGGGCCCTCCAGAGCGGTCTCCACTACGCTCAAGTAGCGGTCGTCTTCGTCTGAAACGTCAATACCGTATACAACCTTCAGTACCGTTCCTCCGAATGTACTTCCTCGTAGATCAGCACCCCAAGCCAGAGTATATGCAAATCACGATACTTACTACCGTATATGGTCCTTGAAGCGCGAGGGGCGCCGGAGTAGCTTCTCCAGAAACTTGTATAAATATTCTCTCTCCCAGGGCTTATATGTGGTGGAGGCCGTTCGATAGAAGTATTGCCAGAGGGCGCGCTTGTGACGCCGCCACCATTGACCATATGGCATAACCGCAAAATTGAAACTAGATCCTGAGCTAAAATGATAGATACTCTTGCTAAGTGGAAGCATGGTCCCCTATGTGAGTGATACCCACAGCTTAACCATAGGGCTTTGCTTCCTGTCCGATGTATTGGCGGATTGTTAATCAAGGTAATCGAAGATCACGTTGGCACTGCCGAGAATGACCATGGACTGCCCAAGGACCCTCGAGTGCAGTATGTCCCCTACATGAATAGTATAGCATAATCCCCTCGGTGGTACGTGGAGGCCGGTACTGAGGACTGTCGCAAGAGCTCACCATATTCTGCACAGAGGTCTCGATAGCCGATCCATGGCCTATTCTTGGGCTTGTTGTACAGGTTTCCAAGAATTGGGAGACCGGGTGGACGTGGGGGGAATGGCCGGCCGCGTGAGCGAGCTCTCCAACTGATCAAGTGATGGACATAAAGAGAGGTCAGTGCTAAGATGACGAAGGTCGGCACCAGGGGAGTACTTGGGATAGCCAGCTTCATAGTGGGAACAGTAGAGGTGGCAGATTATGACACGCAGGCTTATATTCACCGTGGACGTGGTGCAAGAGCGGTCGATGAATGGACTCATCCTGGAAGTGTCATGTGCGATTCCACTCCACGGTATGGGGACTGGAGCCCGTAATAAGCAACATATTCATTTCATCTTTACAAGTTTTGAATGAACCCACCAATTATCGCTGCTTGACTCAGAGGAGCTCGACCATCAATTCGTACCGTAGAGATTGAGGATTGCGTTCACAAAGGGCACTTCGTCACGTTCTAGAAAAAAAAACCACCCTTGTTTCTTTCAGAGCGTAACACTCGTTGGATCCTTCTAGTGCATAAATAAGTGTTTTACGGGTGTCCGACGGATACACTACAGCTGCAGCATTCATAGACCACCGCCTCCATCGCTAGGTTTGTTCCATTAAGCCATGACGAGAAGACACGCTGCAGTTGCGTGCGAGCATGGGCCGCTATGTCTTCAAGCCTTTGCCTCGGTGATGAGCAAGAACATGAACATTACACATGCGCTAATTGTTTGTTGAGCTCCGATATGTGATCCCATGATTGGAACGTTATGCACACCCCTTCATGGATGAGGGATTTCGATCTTTGCGCCCGAGTCGTCTACAACGAACGGTACGCGCTTCAACACACCCACACACCTACATGAAATGTCACCGACTTTACTCAGAAGAGCAGTGCCTCAGCTTCTGTAGTACGGCGTGGAATCAAGAGATATCTGCGTTTCAGAATATTTGCTTCGACCTTTGTACAGTGGCACCTTTAAACGATCAGAGGTTGAGCGTATGCATACCGTCGGTCTAGAGTGTGAGAGAACGCACATCGTCCAGGTATGGACGCTTCACGTCCTGCACCGCACCAATACCGGAGGAAATGGCGATGGCAGAGCCTGACATAGACGACCAAGGGGTACCTTACTCCTGATTTGAGAACGGTGCGGTAACATATCTCAAGAGATTGTATGTGATTTTCGTGATCGTGTCAAGAGTATTGATCTGGGGCGAGCCACAAGGTTGGCAGACTCCGTGACTGCACGCTCGCAAATTGGAGGTTTAGTATTAGCCAAGCCGGGGGTCGAGTCACGGTGCAGTCAGTGGTGGGAAGTCAGCGTCACCTGATATAGGCACTTCCACGTGCAAGAGGGCTAGAAGGACTGTGGGGCTGAGTTACATATGTATCCATATCATATGCCAAGATCTGTTCAAGATGCCGTTCACAGACACACAGATCGAAGAAGAGCAGGCCCATTTCGCCAATGTCATATCGACATTCCAGCAGTATGCTCCCTATGCCGTAAGATACCAATCTCTGTACCTTCGGCACTGCGGAGGTATTGGACGCTCAAAATCATGACACTCACCCAGCTGAACATGAACAACCGACGCAGGAAGGATATTCACACACTCCCGCTTGCCGACAGGGAGCTGCTCGACTCTTTGGGATATAAGCAAAGGATATCTGCAGCGGATCACGCTATCCTGAAGAACGCCGAGTTCTTGAACCTCGTCATCGCCAACCCCGAGATTTTCGGGCACGATCTCCAGGATGAGGACGACCTAGAGCTCAAGCACGACGAACAGCAACACTCTAACGCAGGTCAATCCGACTACACAGGTGTCTCTCATCGTAAGCTGCATTCTACCAAAATTAGCGCGGCCGACTCTGAATCCACATAAGGTCATACTCATGACGATAACCACACTCACACCCACCCAAATGGCTCCGATTCCCACTCACGCTCACACTCATGCGATCATGACGCGGGACATGAAGGAGAGTCTAAGCCAAACCGCTACAAGCCGACTGAGCACGACATGGACAAGCTTCGGAGCACATTGAAGCAGCTTGTCCGGGATTGGAGCGCCGAGGTAAGGCGATGACGGGGAACTATCCGGAAATCTTTGCCTTGTGCGTTGTATGTTGTTCTAACCGAAATGTAGGGGAAAGCGGAGCGCGACTTGTGCTATGAGCCGATGAAAGACGCACTGCTAGAGCATTTTCATGATATTCCTCCAGAAGAAAGGTCAGTGACTGTGTGTCGTTCGCAGACACTCACCAACCTCTGAAGCTGATCATCCGCCAGAGGAAACTTCCGAGTTCTTGTTCCTGGTGCAGGACTCGGCCGTCTTGCTTGGGACATAGCAAGCCTTGGTATGTAGGCAACGACTAGTATCCGAGCTGAACGCGTTTCTCTCTCTCAATATTCACCACGCAGGTTTTGGATGTCAAGGAAACGAGTTCTCCCACTACATGCTGCTAGCATCGTTCTTCATGCTGAATAGGCAAGTCATTATTTCGTTGTATGTGTCGCTTGCTAGCCAAGTCGAATCAACACTCTACATCGTGCAGAACTGACGCAATCAACAAATACACCATTTACCCATACGTGCACTCTTTCTCGAACATCCCAAATAATGACGCCCTCCTCCGAGCGATCACCATCCCTGACGTCCTGCCCTCGTCCTTACCACCTGGATCCGACTTCTCACTCGTAGCTGGTCTGTGCTGGTCATCCGCACATTCTGTTGCTCGCATCTCACCGCAGCACTGCAGGCGACTTCGAAGAGATTTACGGCGCAGAAGACGCCGGGGAAGACGATCCATCCTCCGGACAGTGGGACGCCGTCTTGACCTGTTTCTTCATCGACACGGTACGTCTTCCTCTCCCTCTCTCCCACACCCTCCACCGGAGGGCCTTTTCTATTTCGTGACGTACTGCGGACCAACCAGGCCAAGAACGTCGTAAACTATCTTCGCCTCATCCATCGCATTCTCGCCCCCGGTGGTGTGTGGATAAATCTAGGTGTGTCCCGATCGCAATCAGTCTCTGCAGACACCCTTATCCTTCCGCGCAGGGCCGCTCCTCTGGCACTGGGAGAATAATACGTCGAACGACCCCTCAGTCGAGCTCACCCTGGACGAGGTCAAAGCTCTCGCCCGCAATATCGGCTTCGAGATCTCAGTGAGCCTCTTTTCCTTTTTTATGTGGTTCTAGCTGTAGTATAACACAGGATCGATGATCATAGAACGAACGCACAATCGACACGACCTACACCAACAACGCGCAGAGCATGCTCGGCTACGTGTATCACGCCGCGTTCTGGACGGCGACCAAGATCGAGTAGCAAGTTCGAGACGCTGGTAGTTTAACGACGGCGACGCGAACCGGATATGATCGGTCTCTATTGACTATGCTACTGTTACAATTAAATGGCAGATCGTAAGCATTGATTGATTTCTAATAGTTCATTCTCTACACTACTGGGAAGGTAAGATTCGTGAAGATGAGGGTCGGGAAGTCTCATCCTTTCGTCTACGAGCAGAGTGATACCTGAGTCTATCTTGGCCCACATCTCCATCACAAGGCAGGAAGATATACGGAAACCAAACGAGAGTCCAGCAAGAGAAAGTAAGGACGTAGCGCTACATTTCCAACTCACGATGATTTGGAGCGTCTGGGGAAGCTGAACAGCGCTCCCTTCTTGATCCGGAAGATGTACGTGAAAGCAAAGATGGCTACGACCTGTTAACCCATCACATGCAATGGTCAGCTATACATCCCAAAGCTCTAGGCACTCATGCGCGGAGGGGAAACTCACGTTGAAAACAACAAAGGCAGCAAAGATCCCTACGTTCATCCAGTGGTGCGAGTAGAAGATGTTGAAGCTCATCTCGAGGAACGCGTCCGTCGAGCTGAAAGAACAGTACTGGCAGCTGCTCGACGCGTCCGGATTCGTCAGGTACCCCCCAGACATGGAGATGTACGGCGACATGTACTGGGAGCACGACTGGCCCGACGGCGGCTCGATCGTCACAAGCTCAACGGGCGAGCACTGGATGGGTAGGCGTCCGAGTGCCTGTCCGAGAAGTGCCTCGATGAGGTAGGTGTATGGGGAGAGACGGTACATCCACTTCCACCAGCCGAGTTGGGAGTACGGCTGGAGGACGCCGTTGCTATTGAAGAGCCTCATGATCAGTGGTAACGCCCGATGTGATCGTGAAAGGGTACGCACAAGGTCAGGACAAAGGAGAAGAGGAAACTGAAGAGCAGGGCAGCGATCTCAGCGTCGGGTGCCATTGCAGCTACAGCCTGTGTGAAGTGTAAGAAACCCCACGGCTTAAATACATAGATAGAAAGAACATACCTGGCCAATGGTCGTGTAATAGACCGGGAACCAGAAGCCAAGCATGAAGTACGTGTACCCTGCGCGGCTGCTCGGGAAGCCGACAGTCCAGTACCAGCACAAGAAGTACAAGGAGGAGCCGAGGATGTTCCAAGGGAGCTCGATCAGGATTTGCGAAGTGACCAACGCAGTCCAGCTGTACATCTTGCTGTGCCGTTCGCGGACCTCGTAGATGTTGCGCATCTCAATGAACGGCACCTGGAGCTGGTTCGTGAGCGGCACACTGATGATCATCGACATGAAGACCGCCTATACACAGACGACGATCAGCACATACAAAACCCACATGGAGGAGGGGCTGGGCATCACGTACAAAGAGTTGGTTCTGCGTGCCCTGGATGGTCGTCGAAGCGTCGAAGAACGTAAAACCGATGAGCAGCGCCGCGGCGATGTTGAGCGCGAGTTTCGCGATCAGATACACGGGGTCGCGCCAGTGCGCTTCCGCGTCACGCTTGAGGAGCAGCACCAGCTGGTACCACCACGAGGTCGGATAGTTGCTCTGCAGGCGCGCCTGGACTGGGGGCTTCTTCCGGCCGTCAGCGTGTATGCGCTCGAGCTCCTCCTGGACGTTGGCTGCCTCGCGCGACTTCTGCCAAGCAGCGTGCCAATCGATATCCGTAGTCGCCGTTGCGCCGGCACCAATGACCTCGAGGATGTACTCCGCCCTAACAACCAAGTTATCAGAACAGCAGCACATGGAGTCAGGCTCACGCAGACGTACGGGTTCTCTGCATCGCCGCACTTGCGTGCACCGTTCCGCTCAAAGTAGTCAATGAGGACGCTCGACCGCGTACCGATGTCGCCAAAATAGACCGTCTGACCGCCCTTGCGGAGGAGAAGAAGCCTGTCGAACACCTGGAACAGCTCCGCCGAAGGCTGGTGGATCGTGCAGACGATGGCCTGGCCGCTGTCGGCGAGGTCGCGAAGGAAACTCGTGATGGCCCAGGCGCTCTGCGAGTCGAGACCGGAGGTAGGCTCGTCAAGGAAGATCAGTTCCGGTTTCGCGACAAGCTCGACGGCGATGGTGGTACGCTTGCGGTGCTCGACTCCGAGCGAGCCGACTATCGCGTCGCCGTATGCCTCGAGGCCACACATCTTCAGTACCTTCTCGACGCTAGTTAAGCGTCATGAGCGATTTGTGAGGAGAGGCGATATCCAGACAGTGGCACTTACTATTCCTGCTTCTCCTCGAGGGGGACGGACTGATCTTGACGCAAACAGGCCGAGAACAACAACGCCTCACGCACGGTCGAGGTCGGAAGGTGTGTGTCCATCTGTTGGCAGTAACCGCTACATAACACAGAGTCAGCAACAATCGCATCAAAGAGAGCAGAAACACGTACGTATGGGCCTGGAAGTCCTCAGGAATAGGGTGTCCGTTCATGTACCGCTCACCCGTGACAACACCTCCAATCGTCCTCTCCGCCAGCACATTCAGCAGCGTCGTCTTCCCCGCGCCAGACTCGCCCATGAGCGCGGTCAGCTTCCCGGGAGGCACGTACACAGAGACGTCGTCAAGGAGCTGGCGCGTCTGTCCCTGGCCCACGGGCACGGTGTAGCTGAGGTGCTGGAACGAGAACGTGTCATGGACGTCGGGCGTCGACTCCTTCATCTCCTTGATGTCGGTCGTCCCGCCGCTGTGGGTGGCCCCGCTCGTGCTGCCCTTCTCCACGTCCGCAGATGTCTCCTTCTCTGCCGCCTTGACGACGGGGGACTTGGAGCCGCGCTTGAAGAGCATCACGGTCGTCTCGCCCGCGAGGGTCTGATTGATCTCGGTGAGGAAGAGGAGGATGACGATGGAGCCGATGCCAAATGCGCAGAGGACACCGAAATTCTGGGGCGGATGAGCTATCAGCATCACAACAGCAGACAGTAGGAGAGTGCGACAGCAACTTACACGCCAGAGATGACTGTATTGATAATTGTACGCCAACTCGATGTAGCGCGAGCCTGAGACTGTACTGGACCCGGGCACCGAACCAACAGTCGTGCACACCTGGTTCGCGAGCGAAATGCCCTCGTATCCCGGCCCTTGCGGAACCAGCGTGGAACACTGTCCATCGAGGGTGTGGAACTCGTTCGCCATCAAAGCCTCGAAGCCGTAGTGGAAGGGCTAAAGCGGTACACCCGTCAGCAACAAACACTTGGGCAAAACATCTGTGTACGCTGGTACGCACGTTGATCCAAGTGATCCACTTGAGCGCACCGATCATGTATGGTTCCGGGGTGGTATAGCCGGCGTAAAGCACCAGAATGAGCGTGCTAAGACCAGCCACAGCCGTAGCAGGTGCAGGACTTGTGAACCCGGCAGCGATGGCACGGAACCAAGCCTTCATCGTGATCGCGTTGATGACCGAAAACAGGAGGAAGATGCTGTATCCAATGTCAACGACTCCCTCGATCGCTCCAGGACAGAGAGAAAACGTACAAGAACTGTCCGGCTGACTGCTGAAGACCAACGAGAAAGTAGATGATGATGCCGAAGACAATCTGCGTGACGAAGGTGATGGGCACGTCGACCAGTGTAAGCGCAAGGCCCTCAACGAAGGGATGATACATCGCCGCCCTGGACTGTCGGTGTACGATCGGTCGCTGAGCGAACAGGGCAGGAATTTCGGACATAATTGAGACAGCCGCAAACAAGAGGGAGAAGAACAAGACACCGCCGCGCGAGAAAAACGTGACAGTAGTATTGTTCAGCCGCAAGAAGACCGTGCCGATGATGATAGCCTGGATGACGAACGAAGCAAGCTGGATGACCTGCACTGCGATACCTCCTCGGATGATCTGCCATCGGCGGCGCATGAGCGCACGAGCTTGCATCGGAATCGAGATAATGTAGGGACTCTTCTTGCTCGTGTGTTTCGCGTGCTCGTCCTTGACGCTCTGCTTGTAGTGCAATGCCCGCTCGGGCTTGCCAACAAACTCCCCGCGGTAAGCCTCAATGTCTTCGTGGTTGAGCCGCGCAATCTCTGACTTCTGGAAGTACTCGACGAACTCGCTCGCCGTGCGCGGTACGCGACTCTCGTAGCCCTTGCGCACGATACGACCGTTAGGATCCGTCACTGTGCCACGGTGGTTAGCTCGATCCAAGAAGCAAGACACCGATCGGCTTACCGGCGACGAGGAAGTCGGCAGTAGTTTGACGGTTGGCAGGCTCGTAGCCCATATCAATGAAATACTGCCGCGCCTGATTTGCAGGCCCAAAGTACACCTGCTTCCCCTCGTAGATGATGCAAACCTTGTCGAACAACTCGTAAAGTTGTTCGCCAGCCTGGTAAATAGCGACGACGGTCGACTGCCTGCCAATGTCCGTAGCAATGCGGAGGGCCTGCACAAACTCAAGGGCGGTTGAGGCACTGGGATTGGGGAGTTTTTTCAGTGAATGAGAGGTGAGATGGTGCAAAGTAAACATACTCCAGACCACGTGTAGAGTTATCCCAGCAGTTCAGTAGACTACGGGCAGCTAGCGCCTCGCTGATAGAAACACGTTTCTTCTCACCGCCCGATACACCGCGGATGGACGCATCGCCGACGAGGGTGTCCTTGACATGCCGGAGACCGAACACGGTCTCCAGAACCTCAGTCATATGCGACACTTGTGCCTCACGCGAGATTCGACCGAGACGCGTCTTTGGCGTACGCGTGGTAGCCGCGAAACGAAGCGTCTGATCGACCGTAAGGGTGGGGAAATGAACGTCGTCTTCAGGGCAGTACTGCACGTCTCCCCGGTAGCGCTGCTCGATCTGGTCCGGGGATAGCGAGTCGTACCACACCTCGCCTTGAACGAGATGATATTCTTGCCGCTGGTTCGCCAATAGCTTGAGCAGGGTACTGCACCCAGAACCGGGACGCCCGAGAACCACTTGACGCCGGAAGGTCGGTATAAACTCTCGGACGGAGCGCTGAAGAAGGAACCACTCACGAAGCATCTCTCCTGGTCGCACCACACCCTCAAATCCACTCAAAATATCCCTCGTTGCGGGCCTGAGCGCTGCCCGGATATTGCGGATGCTGTTGAGGGGATTTAAGGCCGAGCCGAATGTTACTTGATAGGAAGATGAGGCGCCAACGCCAACTACTCGAAGATCCCTGAACATAACCCCAAGCTCTCTACGCTTGATGTCGGACTCGTCCAGCCTGGCAATGCAAGGATAAGCGCAAACGCGTATACGTAAGGCAAAATGCACATACTTCTTGATAACATTTCGTAGGGTCTTCTGGAAATCAAACGGGGTATCGGGAGATGCGAGAGTGTGATCGGTCGAGACTGAGCGATGGCTCGACCGCTCTCCTTGGTCTTTATGAGGGTGGTGAAGCGCAGAATGGGACTGTGCTTCCGACTGTCTTGAGAGGGTGCGCCGAAGCTGCTCAACACCTTCAGGATCGAATAAGCCGATGTCTACATGAGAGCAACCGGAGATTTGGCGTGAAAGCGGGGGATGGTGGGGCTCGTGTAGAGGAGGGTGAGTATTGTCTTCAGAAAGATCGTGTTGCTGGTCGAGAATGTCGGCATTACCGTAGGCGGCGGCTATGTGGGTGGCGGTGGGGAGCTCTGGAACATTGTCTCGTTGCTCGAGAGACTCGAGCTGATCAGGATCTGCAGCCACAGCCATAGGAGAGAGGACGAGGGAAAAGAGGGAGGGAGGGTTGGTTGGACTCGGAACGAGATGCGGGATATATATTTTGGATGGTTGGACCGGAAATGAGAGGCTGACGTAACTATCGGAGGAAAGCCCCTAACGAATGAGTAGCTCTGCCGCCGGACATCTTGCGGAGATCTCTATACAGACAAGATACAGTATGCAGCCCCTGCGGCCCTATTAACTGGTCAATCTTTCGCTTGGTTTGCATGTGATATCAAAATCCCGCTTACATGTTCTGATGACTCTCAAAAGACTACAAACAGCCGGCCTGTTCAGTATCTTCCATAAGCGTATAAGTCCTCACCACTTGTGAAGAAAATGCTTGCAAGGCCTTCAGCTTGATGATATCGTACATGGGCGACAAGTGAGAAGCAACCCATGGCGTCTGCAGATCCTTCTTAGCAGATCCTTCTTACTTCTCCGGAAAAGTCGGACTGCTCTGACCAAAGGTGGACGGAATATCCGCGTGCGATAAAGCTGACTATTTGCCGACCATCGCACATTGTCGCTTGATCATTTGAGACTCAGACCCAGAGGCCTTGATGCTCCTCCATGTCTGCCAAGGAGTACTGTCATCTTCCAGACTCTGCCAGAGATTTGGGGAATGCGGATATATACGGAGGTTAGCCGTCATCAACTTACGTCACCCGCCGTTCTCCCGCTCTCCCGCAAAATGGCAGTCCAAGCCTGAAGGCGCCATACAACCCGACTCAAGAGCGATGTTATAGCATGTTAGCGTTATTCTCGTGGCCCGGAGCTGCAGACGCACGCACCGTGCATGTTGAGCCCGATGGTATGTACGTTATCAAGTTTGACACAGGTTCCCGTCTCCCCGTTCATCCGATACACATTCCCGATTGATCGCATCCTCAGCACAGCCGTACGTACCCCAACGTTTACAGCGCGATTCCCTACGACTCGTACGACGAATCCAAGAATCACATGTAAACACGGGGCACGCGTTCGGCGTTATCACCACTGAAAATACTGACGAGAGTGTCGTAACCCGGATGGGAATATTATGTAATGTATTGCCAGCAAACACAACTCATCAATTCATGCCTGACTCGAGCACTGTCCGCAGGCGCCAAGAACAACCGAAGACAGATGTACGTTATTGTGGTTCACAGGAACACGTCTGCGACTGTTCGGGGGTGCTTGCCGAGCCATCCTTCACATCACCTTCAACTTCATGTACCGAACCTGGCGTGAGCATTCAATATTCAGTCCCAAGTTGTCTATCCTTGCCATCTCGGGCGGTGACTACATAATATTCGCCGAGACCGTCTCCATGCCTTCAGCACCTGGCGTTCTGGCGGTAAACACTGCCCTTCGTTTCGTACAGTCGACACCCTTATAACCCATACCTCTGGTAACCCATAACCTCCCATAACCCATACTTTTAGACCCATCTCGACAGGTATGGGTTACAAGGGTGTCGACTGTAGTTCGCCACAGGAACATGGTGACGTGTTGCATGCTCTGCCATGCGGAAGGGGATGAGGCGTCGGCGAGGCTTTTCCGGCATGCTGAGTGAGAAGAACCTACATATCAGTATACAGCCAGGAGGTAAGCGATCGATGCATATGGTGGCGCAGCATCGATATTACAGTAGTTGTCTGAGCGGCCGGCGATGTTGCGCGTACTATCCAGACGCCCAACGAGTTCAAGAAGTTCCGGGAAGGCTGAACCTTGTGCTGTATCGTTACCTACCACTCTCATTTAAAGCCACGGGAAAGATGGTGACAGCTTCTATGCAGAGTGCTTATCGATGATATGCTGACATGAACGAGCAACTACATATCACAGCGCTCACTGACAATAATTGCTAGTCATCGCACAACGACAAGTTGTAGGGAAAGGTGGAACTGAACAAGCCGTCGACTGCGAGAGGTACTTACTACACTAGTATTTTACCCGAGTCAGTCATGGATCTAATCACCCGTAACGAAGACATATACAAAATACAGGACGACATGTATATGCATCCATATCCCCGAAGTCTGAGATACTACTATCAAGCTCACCGGACATGATACGAAACACACAGGATGGATAGGACAACACGGCCGATCTCAAAACTTATCTAGTGTCTGCTCAAGCCTCAACATAACAATCACTCCGTCTCGATCGCTCAAATGTTTTTGGCGACTTCACCGTGGCTGGCCACCCATATCGCCACCCTGTTTTTTTACTTTACTTGATCCTCCACCCATCAAACATAACGCAAGCTGATTCTATTGAGGATGCGCTCCCTTCACCGCACTCTTTCTCTGCACAAGATGCAGAGCACGATGTGTCGTGGTGCAGCACCAGGTGCCTTTGGCGGCCACCACAGGTCCACTATCATCCAGTGAGCCTGTCATTGTCTCGTTCCCCCGACTACATACTATCACGACCCCAGTGTTCGCTGGAGCGAATGTAAAGGACGCATCCCTCCTCCGATAACAATGCAAGTGAGTACATATACTGTAGAGTATAATGCCTATATGTTGCAACAAAAATGGTGGTTTTTGGTTGAGAATTCGTCCCGATCTTGAGCAAGCAGGTTGTGTAGGTGGTAGGGTCCACTGCTTCCACCCTCTCGCTACATTGACTTTCCCGGGCGCTCCCTCTCAAACTTCATACATAATATCAGGGTATGATACTCACGCAAATACTATTTTTCCTAAGGTATACATACAGTAAGTGGAAGTGTTCAGATAGAGAAGTGGTCCCCAAGCGTGACTTCACAGCCACATGCATGGAGGACAATTTGAAACAACGACGGTTCCCAATGCAAAGCCCGCAACTATGGATGACGTTGAGCGATGGCTAGCATTGTGCGGAGTTGTAAAGCGGCAGCTCGGCGGTGTGACGGAAATGTGACCTAGCCTCGGAGAAATCCACGAACACTGGGGTCGCAGCCCTTGTTACTTGTGCTACTTCTTCATATCTCAAGATATCCCTTTCAATTTTGGTATACCTCTTACGGCACATGTTCTGAACCATACAGCCACATGGTGAGCTTATCGGAGGGTGGACGACAAACATATTCGACTGAGAACAGATGTGGGCGCTTGTACCAGCGAACACTGGGGTCGCGATAGTAGTACATATAATGCCATGACCGCAGGGCCCCACTGTTTGCCGGTAGATTTCAGCCTCGCCCACGTCTCCACGAGCAGTGCACATTTTGAGACAGTGCCCAATCGCAACTAGCAACGCAGACCCGCCCGTTGGGCCGTTCCACATGGGCCATGGCACACGGACGAGTTCAGGACCGCGAGATTTCTCCCGGAGACGGGCGAGTCAAAAAACGGGCGGCCGACCACCGCCTCCCTCGCACACACCAGATCCGGGACCATCACAATGCCCCTGCAGACCGCGCTCAGGTGTCCCAGTTGGGCGCAGACACGACACCGGTGTGAGTTTCACTCCGAGTGCGAGGGAGCTGCGCCGGGGAGCTCAGCCTGGAGCGCATCGAACGTAGGGGGAAAGTGGAGATAGTCAAAGCGGAGAAGGTCTTTTTTCTTTCTTTGGGTTCGTGCTTTTAGATCCCGCTCGTACGGAGTACAGGTGCGGCTACGGTCGTTTACTAGTACTGTGTGGTCTCGCGGTGGCAGGCGAGTGTTCTCAGCCTCTGTTGCCTACATCTAAGGGCTCCGTGGGCGCTGACGTAGTTCTGCGCCGTATTCACATATCCAGACTCCAGAGCTGTAGTGTCTCATCAATCACTCTGTCTGGGCGCGTCCGCGAAGCTGAACGCGCTCTCGTTCGACTGTATGAAGGTGGTCACATCACGGTAAGAGCTCACCCGTTGCAAGAATTCGAACTCTCCCGGACAGTTCCACCAACGGCGGTATTTTTTGCATCAGCAACACATGTCCCCTGTCCTGAAACACTCCGCATTCCGGGCAGGTGGTCGGTTCATTGGGGAAGAAACGGCGGCGGAATGATCCCAGTACTAGTGGTGCGTGATCGAGGACCGCCCGACAAAATCGCGCCATGCGCGATTTCGATTCTCCGAAAGCTTTGGGCGCCGCACTGGAAATGTGGCTCGGCGAGTCAGATGCTGCCAGCCTTAGGAAGTTACGGCCGCTGTAAGTTAGTGACTATCGGTATACGTCTCGCCAGTCTGACTTCAGCTGCACGGCTAACAGGTGATGTGCGTGTGCTAACGAGCACTCGTCACAGTCATCAAGCGGTTTACAGCCTGCTTGGCATCCTCGTCCACCAGCTCATTCCATTCTACGCCCTCATGGGATGGGCACCAGTGGAAGACAAAGCGGAGAAGGTCAAGAAGGCATCCAATACGGCAAGCATACAGAAGGGGGCGTCCGGCGCCCCTGGCTTCTTCTGGGTTGAGTCGCAGCGCGCGGATGCCCCCTCTCAAGCAGGATAGCCACAAGATCCGCAACTCGAGGAGGATGACAGCCTGGTAGAAGACAATGTACCACGAGAGACTCCGCGCCTCCCCGAGGAAGCCGTGCCCGAGCGCAACGTCCTCTATGTCCATCACTACAGTGGAAGCGTACAGTCTGGCTGGGCACTCTACAGCGGACGCCCGATAGCCAACGTAGCGGCAAGACCGAGCTCAGGTGGACGTGGGTGCCCCAGAGCATCGCCCATACTGACGCTGGCAGAGATCCGGTCCTGGCGAACCACGTCCCCATCATCCGCAACGATGAAACACCGCGTTGGACCATGCAGAGTTCTGCACGAAGGTACATGTACCAGAAAGCGAAGGAGGAGCGTGTACAGCTGGTTTCGTCCACTCGCACGCGCCACAAATTCAGGGAAGGCTTGGACCCATCTTTGACTTCCCCGTGAGTAGCCTCGGCAGGGCCCACGTTTCCTTTCATAAGTTGTATTGCGATAGACAACTACTACTTGACTTCATCAATAACGTCATCATGGAAGCTAGCTGGTTGTACGCTCACAGTATATGAAACCTCATCATCCATCCGTACATGATGACGTACCTTACTGGAACAGGGTTCGTCTTGTAACGCGTTTAAGGTAGGAAAAAGAGACTCGCCTGTCTCGTGGAATCTGTCGACTCACGAAAGCTCGCCTCCTGGCTGCAAAACCGGGGGCACATTACCAAAAACTGGTTCACGTCGGGCTGCGACGTAAACATGCTCTACTATGATAAGAGATAGCGAAGTACATGCGTGTGGGTGACGGAAGTTTACTATACGAGCGAGAGTGCCATATGTCGACGAGGGAGTCCGAGATGTCCGTACTAATGATGATCCTGAAAACGATAGTGAAAGACAACTGTACTGAGATGTATGGGAAACGTGACTAGCATCGTCTAAGCGTCCGAACCGCGGGGCGTTACTACAGAAGAGGGAGGCGAATTTCATGAATCAACCTGCGTGCGCGAGCAGCACGCGGTCGATGGCGTCGTTGATGACCCTCTTGCGTGAGGAAAGGTCCTGTCCGAATTGTTCCTCAAGACGTCGGCGGATCTCCCTTTTGGTGACGGTAGTGAGATCAGCATTGCGCAAATGTTCATCGACGGCGCGCTCGATCTCGGCGTCTGTAGGTCCGTTGAAGAAGTCCTGGTCTTCTGGACTCCGTGGAATTTGCACGTCGAGGTAACCAGTGGCGGGTCGGGAAGGCATGGGCTGATGGAGGACTCCCGGCGTCATCACTTGCGAAAGGGGTGTGTTGCGTCCAGACTGGTAACCCGGTGGGGGGTACATCATCTGCATCTGCATCTGCGATGGTGAAGGCGAGTACGCGCGGGACATAGCGGGCTCGTAGAATGTTTCGCGACCATAGATGGAGGCCGTCGGGGATTCGGCGTAACCGTCGGGGCGCACCTTGGTCGGAGGAACCCATGAGCCAATGCTGTGGTTTGACTCCTTGTCCCAAAGTTCGTTCTCCTATATGCTATGTCAGTAACGGACTAGGATAGGGGAACCAGTAACGCACGTAGTCGTTCCAGGACTTGAGAGGGATTGACCGAGGATCAAACTTGCCCTCATCCTATCGAGGTTGCGTGAATCAGCGCTCAATGAAGTAGTATGCATCCACTTACGTGCACGATCAACTTCTTCCCGGACTCTCCCAAGACAACACGAGTCTGACCCCAGGAGAAGTCGTCCATCCTCCAGAACGAGTAGAGCGGCAGGAAGAACGAGAATGCCGGGATGGCCAGGATGTAGAAGATCATCCATCCAATCATGTCCCACTTGCGACGCAAGATGAACACGAATGCCTGTAGACCATAGACGGCAGCGATGAGAATGATTGACAAGGTCGGAATACTGGCATGAATGCCGGCAGCAAGATAGATCAGATACACGATCTGCAGGTGGGATCAGTATCTGTAGGATCGCGATCAAGAACCTACGTACATAGGCGACAGTCACCGGTTGGATGATTGTGGACAGCAAATCAATCATAACAACGAAACGCATCGAGAAACAACAGAAACCGCAGAGCTGATCAAGGAAGACGAGTTCACCCAAGTTGTGCACAGTCGAGTTGATCCAACGCCGACGCTGGGACAGCAAAACCTTCCAGTCATCGGGCGCGACCGTGTAGGCATGAGCATCTCGGACGAACTGAGTCTTGTGGTTCGGGAAGTGCTTTAACAACAGTGTGGTCAAGTAACGATCTTCACCAAGGTGCAGGAGGTTCTTCATGTGCAGAGTGTCGACGCGGTTCTCCGAGTAGTCTTGGATGATCTGGTTGCTGATGAACAGAGGCTTGTGTGTGTCCGGAGTACGCAGACGGTAGAGCGTGAAACAACCAGGCAAACAGGTCACGGAACCGAACAGACTCTCGAATGCCTTAGCCATGTGGTGGGAGATGAAATACTCGTACACCTGCATCATCGTGATGATGGACTGTTTAGCGTTAGCGAGCTCCGTTTCACCACATACACCGAGAAGCTTCTTGTCGTGAATCATACTAGGGCAGTACGGTCAGTGCTGACCACCAACTGACGTGTAACTGATCACTTACGCAGAGATGAGACGGTTGAGAGAGAGTGGTGCGACAGTCGTATCGGCATCAACCATGAACACGTACTCGTAGAAGGTCGGGTTGACACCAATGACGTTCTTGATTTGATGGTAGATCTCGAGCTCGAGAGGGTTCATCGGAGCGTTGAAGTGGACCTAGAGCGCCTCAGTATACGAATCAGCGTGGAAACACATACCACGTACCTTGTTCAAGAAGTGCATGATGACCATCTGAGAATCACGCTTACCACGGTTACCAGGACGCGACTTCTCTCCAGGCTTGCCACACTTCACGACGACGATGTACGGAACGACGTGACCGGAGCATTCGTATAGACCAGAGAACACCTTGCCCATGTTGTGCTGCTTCGCCCCTTCACCAAGTGAGAGGAAACTGAGCGGCTCGGCATCGACGTTGGGGTTCGCACCTAGGACCTCGAGTACGATGCGGGGTGTAGGCATGTCGTTACCGGAACCCACGACCATACCGTCGCAAATGATGAACAACAGCTTACGCTTGTCGTCGTACTTCATCTGCGCGAGGGAATCGATCGTCTTCTTGAGCGAAGCGGTGCCTTCCGTGTAACACGGCACCTGGCAGATGACGAACTTGTCGTGGTCCTCCGGTGCCCGAGCAGCGCTGAAGTTGATGGATGCGATGAACTTAAACCCGATGACGCTGACCATCATGATCGAGAGCGCGAGCAGGATGTACGTCGCGAACAGACATTGCGGCGAGTTACGAGTGTCGAGCTTGCCGATGAGGAACAAGTTGCGCATGCAGACCCGCTGGCGGTCCAAGACGGCCGGATCGATGTTGAGGCCATCAATTTGCTTCGTCACATCCCCGCCCGCATTGTGCGTAAAGACGTCAATGATAGCCTGGTGCATGAACTTCGTGTCGATGTTGCCGGGCGCGATGGCGTTGTTAGGGAGAGACGCAACAGACGGGGGGCTCTTGAGATATCCAGTGAAATCATAGACGAGTCCCTTGTAAACCGCGACGGAGTTGCCTGTCGAAGCCATAGATCTGATTTGTTTAGAACTGTAGCCCATGAATCCAACACGATAGCCCCAACGCATCATCGTCATGACCTCGAAGTACCAGTCAGGACGAGGATCCGTCGTCCAGGAACGGAAGTCGTGGTACTGAGCGTTCTCATCCGTGTTATTGCTTGAACTCAAGACGACGTACGGGTTGACCGATCCGTCGATGCCGTTGCACAATGCACTGACCTATGGGCATAATCAGCATGCTTGTTTGCTACGTGGACGATGAAGAGACATACCTGAATGGGGAAGATGTTGTCTGCCGATCCACCTCCGTAGTTGAGGATAGACTTTGCCGGAACTACCTGAACGTTACGCACGTGATCACTGACTATGCGAGTCAAGTCGAAGACCTCCCCATGAATGGACGTGTAGACGTTGTTCGGATTGTTCTCCCTAGAGTGCGAAGCCAATTCTGCCGTGTTGAAGATGTGCTCCGTAGGGCAGATGAGGGGAGAGATGACCGCGATAACGAAGACCGCGCAAGCACAGACGAACCAAATGATCATGTTCAATGCCAACTTCTCTCGCCACGCCTGTTGAATGTCCAGGCGCTTCATCCGGCCGATATGTGCCAGTGCCCAGTTAGGTACCCAAAAAGTCAAAATCCAGCAGAGCATGACCCAGCGTCGACGCGCAGAAGACTCCTTGAGTACCTCGGCCGTCTCGCCCTCCTGAATCTCGCCTGCAAGCGCTTCCTTGTCAAGCAGACCTTTCGAGTCTGCGTTCTGGAACATATTGCGCGAAGGCGCATACGACTCTGTGCCAAAATTGGACACCGAGGCATCGTCGCGCTGACTGGTATAAGCGCTGCGCCCATCGAAGTCGTCACTGCGGAAGGACTTCCGTTCGTCGTAGTCATCGTACATATCTGCACGTTGGAAAGGAGAAGCGTGTTGAACGAGAGGCAGCGCTTGATTGGAACCGTTGAAGGGATCGGCGAAGTCGGCGCCGAATGGCGACTCAGCACCAGGCACTTGGTACGGAGCATAGGGATCGCTCAACCCGCGCGGGTCAAGGCCTGCCTCTGCCTCAGCGTCGCGCAGGCGGTTGCGCTTCTGCTCCTCGGTATCCTTGGAACGGAGGTCATCCTCGACTCGGTGGAACGCGGTCTGGGACAGGAAAACCTGATGGAACGTCAGAGGGGAACAGTCGACTCGTGAATATGATACACACCATGGACATGCCGGTAACGATATCGCGCTCCTGCAAACCCAGCGCAGTCCGCGCCTGTTCGACCTGCTCGCGCGAAGTTCCTTCGACGACGCCAACGGAGGAGAGCAGTGACGAGTATCGCTGGACGAACTCGTCGGGCGTCATCATCGCTTCGAATACGTTTACACATCGGCGTGCGATCTCAGACAGCCCGACGCTCCGCACCTGGGCCTTGACCGAGCGACCCTCGAGCTGATTCGGCATCTGCGAATCGTTGGGGTTGATGCAGAAAACATACCACGACTGGGTGTCGTCTAGGGTCTCGAAGAGCACGTCAAGCGCTTGCCTGAACTCGCCCGCAACACAAGGTGGGCCGCTAGATGAGGCGGCGTCATCTTCGTCCCGCTCCTTCTCCTCCACATCACCCTCCCTCAGCGTCGGCAATCGCTTGATCGTGTTCTTCCGCCTTGTCGAGGGAGCACGCATGGGCTTAACAGGCTGTTGCGCGGAGACAATCGTGTCTTCATTACGTGGGTGGGCCTGGGTAGCGATCGCCTTGGCAGAGAACAGACCGCGCACGAAGGGGTTCATGGAGCCGGAGCCATCAGCTGCAGGTGCATCGCTGGTACCGGCGCTCGTGCCACGGAGCAGAGAGACGAAGTCCGGGTTAAGCGCATCCATGTTCTTCTCGAGGAAGCCCTGCGAGGAGTATGTGACGGGTCCGCTATAGTGGTTGATTGTGAACGTCGGGAACCCTGAGCGATCCATACCGCCTGACTTGAACGAGGAGTGGTTAGCCCATCGCTTAGTAATGGCCTCCACCATTGTGTGGTCGGTCTTGCGCGGCTGCCGACGAGCCTGGTCGTCCAT
Organism: Lignosus rhinocerotis TM02; assembly: GCA_000743315.1. Lineage (NCBI taxonomy): Eukaryota > Fungi > Basidiomycota > Agaricomycetes > Polyporales > Polyporaceae > Lignosus > Lignosus rhinocerus. Next base: position 136,542 of record KN049985.1, read on the forward strand.
AATGTGAATGAGGCCACCGGGGCGGTTCTGAAGCAACCGCACGCACTCGGAATTGTCGAAGTAAGGCACATGGGGGACGAACCGCGAGATGCCCTCGTTGTTGTACTCCTGGACATGCGCCTCGAACAAACGCTTCTGGATGAGGTTCAGGAGGCGCTCGTTCGCGTAATTGACACAGAATTGGTCCAGAGAGTTCGGCCGACTTGTCATGTTCTGCGGCCCAGGAAGGTCGAAGAGACCGATGAAAGTAGCGAAGTCGTCACGACACAGACGTTGGTTGATGTGCTCGTTCAACCATGCAAAGAGTAGTGAGTAGAGGGTCTTTGCGAGCTCGTCACGGTTATCAGACGCTCCATCGGGGTCGAGGAAGACTGTGCACAGCTCCTTCTTGACCAACTTCGTCTTATAAGACAAAGCTGCTTCGAGCGCGGCAGGCTGCACACCCAGAAACTCCGCAACAATGTCCAAGACATCAAGATTCCGCACAACGGCCGCGTCCTCATTTCGATGCCGGTCGATCGTGAACTCAAGGTTACCCAGGTGGAGGATGGCGGCGACCAGCTGACATGTCTGAGCGACATGCCTTTTGGAGAAGCCAACGTTCTTCAACGCAACCTTGAGCTGCTCGAAACGCACAGCATCTTCGTTCTGAGCGGGTGCGGCACGACCAGCTGTTGGTACGCGTGCACCAAGGTACCGGTACTGCATCTTCTCCGTGAGGTGCATGTGTTGGCGTTCTTCCGACGAAGCGCCAGCGATCAGATAATAGAAAATGTGGAAGTTGCGCTCGCCCGAGGGGGCGCCCGCCACACGACTGCGCTCGAGGTAGTAGTCCAGAGTCTTGACACCGCATATGCGTCCACGCTCCGTGAACTGCAGCTCGGTGTACTTCCCGAAGTGAGAGGCATTCGGGTTAAAGAGGGTGCGAGAGTGGCCGAAGGTCTCCAGTACAAACTCGGCGGCGGGGACTTGATGACCAAGTTTTGAACCCTTCTTGCCAGGTTGGCTAACGCTGAGCTCGAGAAGTGTCTTGATGGCAAGCCGACGATTTTCAGACTTGCCGCTGCCAGTCTCACCGCTGGAAGACGTGGGTCAGTCTCGTCGTGAGAAGACAGGAAGACTCGGAATGTGAGGCGTGCACAGATGAGAAGCAGACCACAACTAGCCTGTCTCAAGCGGTGGCACAGTTTTGAGATGTGTACTAGGAGGAAGGGCGGGCATGGTAAAAGTACCGATATCAAGCGGGGAATATACTACACGCTGCGTCATCTCCAGGTACCAGCCGCTTTCGATCGTGCGGGTTACATCTCAATGGATAGCGACACTGGTGTGCCGAAGGTAGATTGACTTGTAGGAAGCAGGACACTCCGGACTATGTATAACAAAGACAGGAAACCAACGAAGACACGTACGTGAAAAGAATGGATTGGTCCTGCGCCGTTCTCCGCATGTGGTAGTACGCATTGTTGGCGAGCTGGAAGATGTGGGGAGGAAGGCGGACCTTGTCGGGGGATGTGTCACGGTACTCGGCCGCGTACTTGTGGAGGACTGCGTCGGAATTACTGGGAACATACTTGTGAGGGTTTACTGCGACAATTGCGGAGGTGCCAATATTAGTGTAGATGTTGTCCGTCATAAACCGTTCCCGGATGCATGAGACGATGATGTCCTCCGAGACGGGCGAGAGGGTCGCGAGATCCGTAACAGACTCGAGCTGCTGGTGCATGGTCGACTGTCGATTCATGGTGGTGAGCTGCAGCACCGAAGTGCTCCCCTAGCAGTGTATGGTCTTCCTGGCTGTTCAAGAGAGAGAAAAGGAGGGAAGGGGAGGGAGCGTTGCAGCGCCGTTGGTATGGCAGTGTGAGCGTGACGGTGAGACCGCCCTTCTCCACGCAATTGCGCTGTTGCGACGGGGATTGAACATTGGGAGTCGGCGCTACAAAACGAGGCCCTTCCGCCCGCGCCCTCCTACTGCTATCAGCAAAGTCCGCCTTCACTCCGCTTCAACCAAAGCCGAGTCTGGCACCTTCTATGTTCTCGCCCGTTCCAACTTCCACAAATACCTCGTTCTCCTGTCCCACATATGTGTACCTTGTAAAAGAACTGATGCAACAGTCTGCTGGAGTCAGATTCCGCTGAAAATATGGCGCATCGTTGTGTCCTGCATCGTCTTCCCTTACTGGTCCATATACATGCGTCAAACGATGCTCGGTCTCATGCTCGATGTACGAAGCTTAACTGATTGACCCATGGAACCGATGGCAACGATTGTTCCAAGTTCACGTTCAACGCCGGCACACCCGGTCTCAAACGCACCCGTCTGAACGCATTCATTATCTTGATCAATGCACAGGCAGTGTGTGAACTTATGTAGCCAGACCACTCAGCAATCTTGAAACTAGTACGACACAGTTGGCTAACTTAAATCTCTGTAGTAAACACCTGCTCGACTGCTGAAGCGGATGTGATCTTGAGGATGTCGAGATCGGATACGCATGCGATGACAGCATTCTGCGGTAGTCAGCACACTCTGAATAAACTACATGTGTGGGTCGGCCTGCAGCTCAACTGCTCAGTGAGGGATGATGTGCAATTGTGTTGGAGCTGTGTAATACGGAGTCCGGACATCTATGTGTATGTCGTCACATACATGACTAGGCTCGATAGGCGTCTGACAATTATCAATGTACGTACTTTCCGTGGATGTATCATTCAGGATGACAAGGTCGACAAGGTCACCCTTGATAGGTCTCCAAGCCTCTGAGTCTGCACATAGAGATGGTGATTTCAGAACATTGTAAGTCGGATAAGATATGCGGTCTGCCATGTTGTCTGCATAACCGGCATCCAGTGGGTGCTGCCCGTCCAAGAAGCAGATGTGGCGCTCGTATGGGCCCTGCAGTTCATCAGTGAGTCAGCATGTTGTGTTGAAGTTATTCCAGAGTTATTCAGACAGACTGGTGGGAACCATATGCATGCCAACGAGCATGAAGGATACTTGCCAACAGACATTGTGCCTGCTGTGGTCGAACACTCGGCCGACAGGTATCGCAATCGTATAGGGCCGCCTCGGCAACGACGTCCACTCAGCTGGTGTCACCCCGACTGCCCTAATACTGCACAATGTGCTGTTGAGGGAGAAGAACGGAATGATGAGAATATGAATAGCACGAGGAATGTACCTGTTGAGAAGAACCATAAGCACGGGATGCTAGTACATAACAGAGCACCTCGTCGTAGTTCCTGATTCATGATGTTCCAGTGAGCGCCTGCGCCAGCTGCGTCCGAACCAGGTCCGAACATATCGCGTTGACATGAACAAACAGCAAGACCAACTTGAATGTTGAAACCCAATCAGGCAGTCACTCTGAGACTATGGCGTCTACCTGGTGCCCTAATAGTGAAGTCCTGAGAAGTCCTGCAGAAAGGGATAGCATATGGCGATCAAGATGAGCTATCTTCTACAGTGAGGACGGAAATTCATTGCTTACCAATTCAATCCATTAGAATGCATCAGCATCAGTTTGACTCTGGAGCAGCGGAGCTTTCCCGTCGGCTGAGGTCCAGGAAGAATCATCCTATTAGGCCCTTCGATGGACAGTATGCACTAGTGTGGTCTTGATTGAATTTGTGCGAGAATGTTTCACAATGACGATGACGGCATCCCGACCCGTCGACGTTGTCCTTCGGACCACGGAATGAAGCTCGCTTCACGTCGACGCGTTCTGCACGGTATTAGGCCGCCGAAGGCGCGAGCATTTCGAAAACCGGTCGCAATTGGGAATCCGCTCCTTGGTCTTAGATCGGGTTATGGGCAACGATGACAGAGCGGATAGTTGCAACTGACGTCCATATGGCTACTGACTACGATGAAACAGGGCAGGAGCCAAGGCGTGAAGCTTTTCTGTACGGCTCAGCAGTTCGCTTCGACGCTAGGATAGACTGGTGCATATGGTACATACCTCTTTCGGTCAGCCTTGACATACACATTGAGTATGTGCTCACTGCTGGTGATGGGAAGTTTGATGCTGGTAAAACAACACTGTCGGCAAGCTCCAGTCATCGGAGGTCATCGGGAGCTAAAGCCGTTTTAGGATGCAAAAAACCCAGTGCAAAAGGATTGCGATATTCGACCGTCATCGAGTGGCATCTAGAGAGTCAAAGTTAGTTCATGTATATTATAGTACTATATAGCGGGCAGCAGAGACGCACGGCCGCTCACTGCCGACTACTGTCAATCTGCATTTGGGAACTCTAGCGCCCAAGCCGGGAGGAAGGGCAGAGTTCTCTCGATGCCCTAGTACTGCCACCTCATGCAAAGCTTCTGCTAGTACATGACGAACCAGAATTCTGTCCATCTAACCGCCCTCTGATGTCTTGCTCGACTGTGGGCGCTCTCGTGCTTGAATTCCAGTTATCGTAATACGCACGCCAGAAATGACTTATGGACAGCCCGTCTCAGTGCTCGAATGCAGACATGGCACGAGACTCAAAATTCTTGACATCTCTTCGCAGAGATGGCTTTGCACATGGAAGCTCAATGCACGTTCGTGCTATTATTAGCTCCCGCGTTCCCAACGCACAAGCTACTGCATGCTTCTCCTGTCCAAAGCTAGCACATGTCCTGTTCTGTGCCTTGATGCTCGTCGCCTCGGCTCTCCACTGGAAGACGTCTGTCCCGCACAATGGACTCTATCCGCGTATATCGGCTACGCAGGAATGCAGATATGGCCTGGTCAAACTGGATCTCTAGCTCAGGCCGCCGCTTGCCCCGCTATCTGTGCTCCGGTGCTTCACCATCATGTCCGCAAAATCTGGCTCTCCTGAGCCCAAGGACACCGCGCACGCGCACGACGGCCTTCCACGGGTCGCCAAAGACTCGAATGTTGATGCAGGCTCTCGGACACGCCGGCCGGTCATCATCGGGGTCGCCGCACTAGCTGCCGTCGTGGTCCTGGGACTCGCGCTGGGCCTTGGTCTCGGACTCGGCTTGAAGCACACACACTCCGCGGATGCTTCCTCTTCTGCTGGCAGTACGACCGACAATCTGCAGCATGTCAGTGCTCCGGACGCAGGGGCCGCGTTCATGTCGATGGGGATGGTCAATGAGCCCCCGACGACCCGCAACTATGATTTTGTGGTCGAGGAGCGTATGGGCGCACCCGATGGAGTGGAGAAGCTCATGCTTGTTGTGAATGGACAGTATCCTGGTCCGACGATCGAAGCAAACACTGGAGATCGCATCATCGTGAATGTCACGAACAAAATGTCCAACTCAACGTGAGTCGGATTGAGAGTTTCAAGCTATGCTGGCCGCATCTTATCACGGTCCTCGTATCACGTAGGACCCTTGAGAGTTTCGAGCTATCCTGGCCGCATCTTAGCATGGTCCTCGTATCACGTAGGACCATACACTGGCATGGGCTGTACCAGTAAGTCACAGCTTCTCTACTCGACCATGGTGTCGTTCTAATCGGGCAGACGAGGAACGAACTTCTACGACGGCTCAATGGCGATCACTCAATGCGGTATACCCCCTGGCGAATCCATGGTGTATAACTTCACGGTATGCTCCATCTCTCTCTTCCACGTAAAGCTTCTGAAATGCCACAGTTCGATGGCTACGTTGGCAGCACGTGGTGGCACGCTCGTATGTGCCTTCTCTAATACTGTGACGTTGTTACTCATGATGCGACAGATGCTGGGACACAGTACACCGACGGAATCACGGGAGCTTGTGAGTGCGCAGTGATACATGCACAGTGCCCGACTCGTCCTCACGTTCACTTCTCGTTCCGCAGTGATCGTGCACGGGCAGAACGAAACTGTCCCCAAATACGACGGCGACCTCGTCATACAGATGGCAGACCTATACCATGATCTCTCGCCCGCCCTACTCAACTTCTACTTCACCCCCGGGGGGATTGAGGGTACGCCGGGGAACGAGCCCGTCCCCGATGGTGGCACTATCAACGGTGTCGGCCAGTACGGTTCCTCCAACGCCTCCTTCTTCAACGCGACGCTTGAGGCGAACAAGACCTATCGTCTGCGCCTCGTCAACACAGGGACCTTCGTTGCCATGCAGTTCTCTGTGGACAACCACACACTCACGGTCATCGAGGCCGACGGAACCCCGGTTGAGCCGTTCGACGTCTCCAGCGTCTCCATAGCGCTCGCTCAAAGGTACAGCGTCTTGCTCAGGACGAACCAGACCGCTGGCGCTTATTGGTTCCGTGCGGGTTTGGACCAGGATGCGTTCACGGTTTGTGCTCCTCGCATGTGTACCTGGACCAGTCGCCAGTGTATCTGACCGTCTTTGCAGTACGACAACCCTGGAGTGCAAACGGAGATCCGTGGCGTGTTGCGCTATGGCGTTGATGCGAATGCCATGCCCGACGACGCGCTTCTATATGACCCCCCGAGTCTGCCTGAAGGAGCTCCTGGAGAGCTCGACACGGCTGCTCTTGTACCCGTCGGTGGTGGGCCTGCTCCGAACGCGACCTTGTAAGTGCAGGAAGGTCGTAACCCATGTCTCGTGCTCACAATCTCCACAGCTCGGTATACTTCACCGTATCCATGCAGTACCCTGGCGGATCAGATTATCTGTCCCATTTCCTCTCGTTCATCAACAGCACGGTGCGTCCCCAACCTCCCATTTCCGAGGGTACCACACCGACGAGACCTGTGACGTCACCAGTCCTGGGAGCCCCTCCAGGGCACATCGAGCCTATTCTCGCACCTCGCCAGCAACACCGCAGACGGCTCTAGCAGCCCCGCCGCCTCGCAGCTCATCACGACTATCAACGAGCGTCATGTCGTCGACATGATCATCGACAACCTGGATGACGGAGACCATCCGTTCCACTTACATGGCCAAAAGGTACGTCCGCGCATTTCTAAACTCCGACGCATCACCAGATCCCGCTCCATGCCGCTGACTGCTCCCTCCTCCTCGTCCTCCTGCTCTCTAGTTCTGGATCCTCAGGCAAGCTCCCGGCCGCTACCAAAACCATCCCCTCGACAACGAGAGGCCTATGCTGTCAGTCCTCCATCACCTCGCATCTCGCCCCCTCCCGCCCCCTTCCAGCTCGCACTAATATTCATATTCGCTCATCATCCGGTTGTGCACCCGCAGGCGCGACACGCTGGTCATCCCCGCCTACACGCACACGATCCTCCGCTTCGTCGCGGACAACGCAGGCTTCTGGGCCTTCCACTGCCACATCCAGTGGCACATGGTGAGTTCTCCACCATTTCCTCCGCCCGAGGCCCAAGGCTCGAGGTGAGACTGAAGGGCGACGCTGACTCGTGTGTGTGCGGAATGCAGGCGGCGGGTCTGTTGTTCCAGTTCAATGTTCTGCCGTCGGAGAGCGCCAAGTTCGATATCCCGGAGTACATGGTTGAGCAGTGCAAGAGGGCTTGATTTGGTGCGTGCAGATAGCTATTTCCATTGCGAGGACTGGGAATCGGGATGAGGTTTACGCTGAGTTCTTGATGGGCTTCTGAGCCGGGAAATGATGAGGGTAGGCGCGGGAATGTCCCAATCCCCTTGGGTGTCATTGGGGGCAGCCAACGGCGTGAGCGTCAGCCTCCCAAGTACTAGCCAGAGTGATTTGTGATTCCATGTTCTCACAGACCCCGGCCGTTGGGGAACTAGTAGAGCGCTCGTCCGTTTGGCTCAGTATCTGAAACCCGTACATACCAAGATGTCCTGGCCAGCATTCTAGGGTAGTCAAGTGTCTGATAGAATGTTGAACTTGCCACAGATGTTCCTTATATGGCAGTGATGCGTCTTGAGGAACGCATCAAACGTCCATACGACCTTGAAGGATCCGACTAAGCCATCATGATGGTCTGGAGGTCTCACTATGGATAACTCCCGATGTTGTTGGGAGTGAACACTTGATCTGTATTTTACTGTATTTCACATTTTGCAGGCACGGGACATAAAGTACCATGAAATGTGAGCTGCTTGGCGTGCGTAACCCGCAGGTGATGTTGAAATGCAGCGCGTTGTCAGCATGTTCCCACTCCCGCATTAGATTGTTGTCAGCCTGTTGCTGCTTAATACCATATTTGGCAACGTTACGTTAACGATTGATCTCTTGCAACCTACGTAGAATTCAGTTTTGTATGCGAATAATATCCAGATGTTATCCCATGGAAGTTGAACATCGGGAGTTGCCCACTGTCCCGAGATCCCGCTGCCCTGCATATCTATATCGTTGCATCTAGGTACTATGATTAACTGAGCTGCCCGTATACCAAACTATTTCTGGAGACTCGGCGAGACCTATATAGTACGTGAGGGGAGCAGCTCTGTCTAGCTCTGTTTCATGACTTTCTCTCTAATAGTCTCTCCTGCCTGAACTTGAACTCGAAGGTGAGCGTACATTATCGCTGAAGCGCTCAAGCCGGAGTCAAAGAGGACTGGTCCCCGGGCCGACGCCTGCCTGGGTGTGCCTGATCGGGACAATAGGGAGGGCGCACGACAGCCAACCACTATTGTGAGCCACGTGGGAAAGGCGCTTTGCCGACAATGACAACGGCGCCTGTTCACCCGCTATTGTCTTTTGACGAGAGGCAAAGACGATTGTTCGAGTGAACAAAACTTTTGACAAAAGCCATGGTCTTGCTCACTGGAACTCCCCGCCTTTTCTCCTTTCCTTTTCTTCATTCGCATCCAACATGCGCCGTCCGACGAGCCTCGTCGTTGACACTGACATGTCCTCTTCGACCAGCATGTCCGACCCATCTTCGAGTTCCACCGACTTCCCGCAATCCGCGACCACTCTCAACATCCCCACATCCGAGTCAACCACGACTCTCTCACACTGCCCACCTCCCAAGCCGTCCCTACCGTTGCTCTTCTCTCTCCTTTCCCGTCGCGATTTCTTCGTTCTCATCCTCCCAGCCATCTTCACTTCCGTCTTCGCGGGTGGCATCGCCCCATTCATGACCTATGTCATCGGTCGTTCCTTTGACTCTTTTGCCGCGTTCCCCACCACTCCCAATCCTACCGAGGACGCCAAACACAACCTTCTCCATGGTGTCGGTATTGCAGCCCTCCAGCTCGTCGCCCTAGCCATCGGCGTACTTGTATTGAGCAGCGTCACCTCCAGTCTCTGGATCTGGACCGGCGAGCGCAACTTGCTGGCCATCCGCAAGCACATATACGCGGCAGTCACCCGCAAGGACATGGTCTGGTTCGACACCAAGATGGGTTCGGAAGAATCCGTCCAAGCCACTGATGGCGACGGCCCGATCGGCGCTGGCGGTCTTATGGCCAACTTTGCTCGGTACGTGTTTCATCTTGTGTGACAATGCATCCCTGGGCTGATTTTGTCAAAGTGAAACCGACGAGGTCCGCATGGCCTCCTCGCTCGCAGCAGGCATGGTCATCCAGTACACGACCACCTTCGTGACCTGCTTGGTCCTCGCGTTCGTGTGGTCTTGGGCACTGACGCTCGTCATCCTCTCCGCCGTTCCACTCCTTATGATCATCCAGACCCTCTCCCAAGCCTTCGTCGCTCCACGCCTTGCAGCCGAGCGCACCCTCGACGCATCTGCTGCTACTCTCGTCGACCGTGCCACCGCGGCCATTGCGACCGTTAAGGCGTTCAATGCTGAGAAGCACGAGCAGGAGCAGCTCGGAGGCGTACTGGAGAAGATGCGCCGTGCAGCAATCAAGTGTCACACCGTTTGGAGCGTCAGCAGCTGCGCCTCGCAGTTCGTCATGATGGCCATGTTCGTGCAGGCCTTCTGGTTCGGCTCTAAACTCGTCCGCGACGGCACCATCTCCCCTGGCACGGTCATGTCCGTCTTCTGGGCTTGCCTCATCGCGACGAGCAACCTCCAGATGTGCATCCCTCAACTCATCGTCATCACCAAGGGCAAGTTCGCCATGGTCGCCCTCCTCACGCTCGCACAGTCTCAGTCGGACGTTGCCCCGCACGGTGGAGTCGCGCTCTCGCCCATCGCCAAGGCTCGCCGATCTTCGTACTTTCGGAAGATCGTCCCGCGCAAGTGCCAAGGACAGTTCGAGCTCTCCGGCGTGTCCTTCGCCTACCCCTCCCGTCCCACGTTGCCCGTCTTGCACGACATCACCATCTTCGTGCCTCTTCAAGAGACTTCGTTCATCGTCGGCGGTTCGGGTTCTGGCAAGTCGACTCTTGCGCAGCTGCTCTTGCGCATGTACAACCCGACGTCCGGCTCGATCTTCTTGGACGACCAAGAGCTCAGCTTCCTCGACGAGGACTTCACCCGCACGCACATCGCCGCGGTCTCGCAGAACTGCATCCTGTTCGACCTGAGCGTGCACGACAACGTCGCCATGGGGCTTGCTGGCCCCGGCAGCAACCGCAAGCCGGAGGACGTCACTCGCGAGGAGGTGATCGAGGTGTGCCGCGCGGCGCTCATGCACGAGTTCGTGCGCGACCTACCGAACGGCTACGACACACAATTGGGCACCAACGGCGCGAATCTCTCCGGTGGCCAGAAACAGCGATTGGCAATTGCACGTGCGCTCTTGCGTAATCCCACTGTCCTTATTCTTGGTGAGTCGGCTTGACGTCCTCCCGCCGGCATGGCAACTCACAATTGTTGTCCCGCAGACGAGGCGACGTCCGCGCTGGACGCGACCTCTCGCATTCTCGTATTCGAAGCCGTCAAGCGCTGGCGCCAGAACATGACCACTATCGTTATCACCCACGATCTTTCCCAGATTGGCTCGGACGACTTCGTGCACGTGCTCAAGGACGGCCGACTCGTCGAGCAGGGCTTCCGTCGCGAGCTCGAGTCCTTCGAGGGCGAATTCAGCCAGATGGCGCACACTCAGACCGCAGAGGGTGGCTTCAAGGCGAAGGACGTCCCGGACAATCATAACGACGAGCTCCCCATCGAGGCGATCCTCGAGAAGCAGGACGAGGAGAAGCAGGAGGAGCTCGAGGCTGTGAAGATGACTACACAGGCCTTTAGGCACCACAGTCTCGCGCCGTCCACGTTCCGCCCGCTCACCCTTGGCAATTGGATGTTCGACGCTATCGCCGAGTTGACGAACGACACGCCCTCACCAGCGGTTGCTATCACTCGCCGGGAGCGCACCGTGAGCCGCTTGGCGCCCCCAGATACGTTCGCTGATGTTGTCAGCGACGCCGAAGACAAGAAGTATCGCCGGCGCACTCTCCACATCGACATTCCCTCCATCCAGGTCCCCCCACCTCTCCGGACCGCAACGAGCAGCAACAGGCTCAGCCTGCAGTTCACCCCCTCCTCCCCCACATTGTGCGGCCAACCTTCCCCTTCCCCCAAGTCGTTCGCGTTCTCGATGGTCGAGGATGATCAGGCGTTCGAGTCTGAGAAGGCCACGATGCAACGCAGTGCGACTCTGGCGAGCCAGCGCAGGCATCACGAGCACAGGCGCAGGCTCGCTCGCGACTGCCACCTTGAGGCTGTCATCGTGGAGAAGTCTGAAGAAGCCTCCATTAAAGAGGTGTCTGCCACGCAGGAGACTCAGGTGTCGTTCTGGACGCTCATCCGCGACATCTACCCGACGCTCCCCAACAAGCCCATGATCTTCCTTGGCATACTTGTCTGCCTCGCCAGCGGCACCATCACCCCCATCTTCTCTTTCCTTCTCTCTCGGCTCTTCTACGAGGTCTCCAACGGCGCGCGCAACGTGTCGATCATCAACATCTACGGCGCCATCGTCCTCGCCATCGCTGCTGCCGACGGCCTCCTCCTCGGCCTCAAGATCCTCATCATGGAGAACGCAGCGATGGACTGGGTGACGCGGATCCGCAAAGTCTGCTTCGAGCGCGTGCTCGCGCAGGACAAGAAGTGGTTCGACAAGCCCGAGAACGCCCCCGTGCGCCTCGTGCAGATCCTCGTCAAGGACGGCGACGACGCGCGCTCGCTCATCTCGAGCGTGCTCTGCCAGTCGCTCGTCGTCGTCGCCATGCTCGGCGTCGGCCTCATTTGGGCACTTGTCCAGGGCTGGCAGCTCACCCTTGTCGGCTTCGCCATCGCGCCCGTGTTCGCGGGCGCGATGGCGCTCCAGTCTCACCTGGTCTCGAAGTGCGAGGTGCGCAACAAGCGTGCTCGCGAGGAGGTCGCGAAGCAGTACTACGATGTGAGTCTCTTACTCACCGTTTGCATTCATAGCAATGCTCATAATGTCTCTAGGCTATCTCGAACGTTCGCGCGATCCGCGCTATGGGCTTCGAGGGTGCATTCAGCAAGAAGTTCGATGCTGCCGTTGAAGCCGCTCTCACCACTGGTGTGCGCGGTGCATTCGTCGAGGGCTGCACTTACGGTGTCGCGAGCGCTCTCATCTACTTGGCCGAGGCCCTTCTTTTCTACGTCGGCGCTGTTCTTATTGCGAACGGCACCTACTCGTATCTGCAGATGATCCAGACTCTGCAACTGGTCGTGTTTTCTGTTTCCATTGGCTCCCAACTTATGGCTTTCAGTGAGTCTTCCTCAGCGCTTGTGTTCGCTTCCGTCGCTGATCATCCAATCTAGCTCACCGCATCGCGAAGTCCACCAGCGCGACCCGGGACTTCAACCGTCTGCTCCATCTCTCCACCACCACGGACGAGTCGCAAGGCATCCTCACCCCTGACCTCTCTGGTCCTGTATCCTTCACCAACGTCTCCTTCTCGTACCCTGAGCGCCCCGATGTCCCCGTCCTCCGCAACCTCTTCGTTGAGATCTCTGAGAACGAGTGTGTCGCCATCGTTGGCTCCTCTGGCTCCGGCAAGTCAACCATGGCTGCCCTGCTCCAACGCCTCTACGAGCCTGACACCGGTTGCGTCGCGATTGGCCCTCACATCCTCCGCTCGACCGACGCCCACCACCTCCGCGACCACGTCTCGGTCGTCAGCCAGCAGCCGAACCTGTTCGACGCCTCGATTGCGGAGAACATCGCGTACGGCAACAAGTCGCTCAGCGCGGAAGACATCCGCCACGCAGCCAAGGCGGCGAACGTGCACGAGTTCATCGAGTCGCTCCCCAAGGGCTACGACACGCTCGTCGGGGAGAACGCGTCGCTCATCTCCGGGGGCCCAGGCGGCGGTGATGGAGACGCTGCGGGACGCCAAGGTCGGCCGCACGACGCTCGTCGTGACGCACAAACTGGCGATGATGCGCATGTGCGACCGGATCCTGGTCGTGCACGACGGCGTCGTCGCCGAGCAGGGCACTTACGAGGAGCTCATGGCGAAGCGCGGTGTCTTTGCGCAGCTTGCGCGCGGCGGCGAGTGGGTCAGCGATTAAATGCTCTCTCTCTCTCTCTCTCTCTCTCTTTCTCTCTTGCTCTCGCTTGTTCTCTTCCGTGCATTCTCTCATCTCATCTCATCTCTGTATTCCCTCTCCTTCTCTTGGATATTGTAGCATCTGTATACCACGGTCTTTGCGATTACCCCCCCCCCCCCCCCCCCTCCCCACAGCACTAGCCACATCATCTCACCCTCTTACATAAATAGTAAAGTATAACTGGTAGCCCGCCCGCATACGTACTACTACACACCTTCGATCTTCGAGTTACTGCACGCGTTTCCGACTGAATGCCTGGATTCTCTTCATCATTGTAACATTATCTCAGCACTAGCATTGTATCGCTCTAGATGATGGAAGCAATGAATTGACTATCCAAAGCTGTACCCCTCTCTCAAGTTGCGTGATAATGGCAATCTCGTACTCGGATGATGATCTCCTTATAATTCATCGTATCGTCCTTGAATATGCGTATGTCGCTGGGTGAGGCCAATATCTCATTCCCTGATCTGCTTCTTTGCCAATCTTGGGAACATACGTTCCTCTGGCTTGTCCACTCAGTGTGTCAGCAGCTTAGTACGCGTAGTACCTGTTAAGACGGTCACTGCGTTCAGCCTGGGGGTTCGTGCTGAATGTTATCAGAGTCATAGCGTGTTTTACGATCAAATAGGGTATGCGAAACGCTTCAATCACAGTGCTTGCAAGCTACAATGCAAAAGTGAGGGCAGCGGATGCGTACGAGGGCGAATTGAGGGGCGAATTAAACTGAACGAGTGTAGGAAACTCGCCGACGTTCTGCCAGTGCCACACGCGGGATCGCCATCAGGGTGATCGAGCAGGACAGGGCGAATTGAATTGAACGAGTGTAGGAAACTCGACGTTCTGCCTGTGCCACACGCGGGATCGCCACATCAGGGTGATCGAGCAGGACCCAGGTCGCCCTTGAGTTCTGCGGGGCGACCTGAAAGCCGCGCAAGTGCGCACATTTCGGATGACTCATTATTGACATGGTTGGAGGTCAAGGATCCGTTTGGCATAATGCCGCCGCGGGCTGTGCCAAACATAAATCTGGACACATTCAAGTGATGCTCTCCTTCACCGTGACCGTATCGTAGGTAGCTAAACGGCTTGATCAATGTACAGGCCGAGGAACGTCGACATGCATGCGCGAAATCGCCCTTCAATCTTGTAGGTACTCGTGATTGATAGGTCGATGATGAATAAGTTTGACCGAATTGCAAAACTGATGATACATGCGGTAAGTCGACGGTTAGTGTATACATGTGTAATATAGTAGTACAATCTCTCCTGTAGGCTATATCGTACACCTTGCTCGACTGCATGTTGAGGATGTCTCAATCAAACGGCACGGGTCTGATTCCAGGCCCAGCAAGCCTAATGCCAGGCTTCTTCGCCTCGGCCTGGGCTGCCGCAAACGCTGAAGGAACGGGAATGCCACAACAGTCTCCCCACCCATTCTCCAGCTGGCCAACACCACCCCGATCAGGCATCGCATGTGCGTGGCCCCAGTGTGCATCTTCTGGACCGGGGGCACCGCTCGGAGGAGCTGGCATTGGCCCCTCCCAGGGGAGGAGCGAACCGAAAAGAAAGTGCTGCATGACGGGCAGTTTGCCGAGCACCTCGGCGAGGTACATCTTGATGAGCCCGGAGTTCACCTTGTCCCAGGTCTTTACCTGTAGGGGGGGTGGGGGTGGGGGGCACCATCAGGCTAAGCATTGAGAGAGGGTGATTTGACATACCGCTGAAATATCGTCTAGCATTGGTGAATGCCACCTTAGAGATGCTGTCTTGACCTGCAAGCCATCAATGGACTTTTTTCAACGAATATACCACAAAGTCTCACCGAGTTGATGAACTGGATGCAAGCAAGATACATGAAATGCTTCGAAAATTCTTCTGTTGTCTCGGCGTCGTGGATTGACTTAGGTCGGATGTACTTGTGTCCTGAATGTCTCAGAGCGTCAGTTATGCTGATGCATCGACGGTGTAGAGGATAACCTGCCTCGGAGTTGTGCGGAACCCCACAGGAATGGAAGGAAGTGATAGTCATCGAGACCCCATACGCCATGGGAGCCGGCAGGTTCTAGCCAATAAGTGGACTGGAGGATACGCATGACTTGGACGTATCTTGAGAAGCCCAGAATGTTGGTCAACACCCTCATCACGTAGACTGACGACAGAGCCACTCACTTCCAGAAGACTTTGATAACTAATGCTGTGTGATCACTTTCCTGAAATACTCCTAGTTTCTCGAGGCATAGCCTGCACGATGCAACATGTTAGACCCTGAACAGATGTGAGAAATCTAATGACGTACATCCAGCACAAGAAGTTGAGCTCCATACCACTCCCGTAATCGATGCGTGTCCGGTTACCCCAAGCCTCCGTGAAATACACGCACACTTCAGAGAGCGCATCTTCAACGAGTCCAGGTATTGAGTGATGTAGCTCGGGTGCGAGCTACAATCAGGAGAATGTTAGGTCAACAATTGAGCGCACCACTGATCCAAGAAAGACATACCTCTGAAATCTTGTCATAAAACGTGCGGAATGCCGGGTTACCGAACCGTGACGCCTTGTTATCCACTGGCGGTATGCTCTTCGCAGTCTCCTCCACCTTGTCAAGCACATCCAACACCGCTTGCACACTCTGCGAGCATCCCGGCCCAGACAAGAACGTTCAGTCAGTCAAAGACGCGACAGGACAGACAGACTTACGCACAGGAGACACGGGCATGTCGTCTGTGAGCTTCACGCCGACAACACACTCATTGAGCGCAGTGATGTATGAGACGATGGCCTCGTGCGTCTTGGATTGTTGGAACGCCTCGAGTTGCTCCTTAGTAAGGATGACCTTGCGCGGGGACAAGTACACTGGTTCTGATTGTGCCATGGGGGTAGGAGGGATAGGTTCGTTGTTTATTTGTTGGTGCAATGAAAGCAAGTAATAGGGTCACGCCCAGTAGGGAAGATGGTCGAGGTCGAGACAAAGTCGGGCCTGAGCGCCTAGTTGCATGATCGGCCCGAGCGCTTACCAACTTTTTCTTGCTTCAGCTCTCCCTACGTACTACCACCTTGTTTCGGTCCCTCATACTCCGACGTCTATTCTCATAAACCGTCGTTACTGCGCACGCACTTAAGTGATTAACGAGGGTACTAGAAAGATGCCAACGGCGACTTCTGTGCTCCAGGATTCGTTGGAAAAACACAATAAGGCGTTCGAGTCTCTCCTCAAACTCATCCCTGCCAAGTATTACCTAGTGCAGGACGATGCGGAAGCTCAGGTATGTCTTACACGACCCAACATGATCCTTTTGTAGTAGGCAAACAGTACCTGCTGGTAGTATGCTTCAAAGTACCAGAAGAACAGTAAGAAACAGAAAGCTCCCAAACAGGCGATCAAGGAGGCCTCAAGAAAGGCAAAGAAGGACAAGGTGGGTCTTGTTTCATCGCTCTTCACGTATTCTGATGCACCCCGGCTGCCAGCTCGATCCTGCGAACAACAAAACTATCCTCGAAATACAAAACGAAGCGCTCGCTGCACGCGCCCATGAGGAACACTCCAAGAGGAAGGGGAAGCGCAAAGCATCTGTGCCAGAGGAGGACGATGCGGATGATGATTCAGACGCTATGCATCTCGATGCGTCAATCTCCGACTCGGACAATGGCAGTGGAGAGGAAGGGGGAGAGGGTGATGAGAGTATGGACGTGGACGCCGCGCCTGTGCCCATGCCAGAGTCCGGGGGCATACAAGCATTGAGAGATAAACTCCATGCGCGAATGGCCGCGCTACGGAACAAGGGCAAAGGGAAGAGCTCAGCTGGTGGGGAAGGTGGAGAGGCAGGGAGTAGAGACGAGCTGCTAGAGGAGAGGCGGAGACAGCGCGCTGCCATGCGTGAGCGGCGGAGAAAGGAGACAAAGGAGAAAATCAGGCGCGAGGAGGAGCGCAAAGGCAAGGGGAAGGAGAAGGAGAAGCAGCAGCAGCAGCAGCAGCAGAAAGGGCCTCAGACCAAGGTACGTGCCTTTTCCGAGACCCGATCCATCGAATATTGACTTGGTCATGGACCATAGACCCAGCTCATCGTTCCCGATACTGGCAAAGCTTCGTCTCACCAAGGCCCCACGTCTAAACTCGCTTCCGTTTCTTTCTCCAACCTTGCCTCCACACCCGCGTCTAGCTCTCAAGCAAAGGCGAAGATCAAGAAATCCCTCCCAACAACTGCCTCCAACCCCGCCCAAGCGCTCTCACAACTCACGGCACACAAGGAGAAACTCGCCACCCTCCCGGAGACCGAACGGGCGGCTCGTGCAGAAAGGGAGAAGTGGGAGAAGGCGGGGGCACGGGTGGAGGGCGTGAAAGTGCATGACGATGAGACTCGGCTGAAGAAAGCGGTGAAGCGGAAAGAAAAGCAGAAACAGAAGAGCAAGAAGTCTTGGTGCGTCTCGTTTCCACCAATGGTTCACTGCGCTCGGTTGGAGGGTGCCAGGATGGTTCTGCCCTGGTGGTCATGGCACGCTGGCTGACTGTGTCATGCGACATCCAGGGATGAGCGGAAAGAGCAGCTCACGGCGTCAATGGCGGCGCGGCAAAAGAAACGCGCGGACAACATCGCTGCTCGTGCCGAGCGGAAGAACGACAAACGGAAAGGACTCCGTACAAAACCGAAGGACAAGGGGAGGCCAGGATTCGAAGGCAAGTCGTTTGGGAAGGCCAAGACGAAGGGCAAGGGTAAAAAATGACCTTTGCATCCATTCTTCATGCACCACCCCGTCCTGCGTTTCTCACCGATGCTACCTACTCCATGTCTAAGGCCGTCCTGTCACAATGCCAGATGTGTCTATGCGTATCAATGACTGGAAATGCAGCTTGGTCGCGTTTTCGTGAGAGGCGTCAGCTCTCTTTGTTGCTGGAGGAGGTGCACTTCAACGGTTACAGGTGGATCAGAATCACAATCGTACGACTTCAAGCTTCAGGTGTCTGTAGGCAGGAGTTGCTGTCATACAAGTAGGATATCTAAGTGGTCAATCTTCATACATACATGCACGCAGCGTGGGGTCCAGATGGTGTTCATACACGCGTTGGTGACGCATTAATTCTTCCGCTGCCGCAGGTTTGTCATATGAATGATAATGCTCAATTGCAAATTTGCAACCGTCCATACGCTGAGTGTGCAACACCTCGTGATAGGACCACAGAAGACAGGGAGACTCAGCACAGTGGAGGAGAACATGCGTTCCAATCGCAGCGATATTGTACTCAATCGTGTTTGCTTATGGTGTCCTGAGAGTTTGCCAACGACGTGGCTGTGTCACGGTTGTGGAACAGGGTAGGTATTGTACCACAGACTTACCCCACCTATGAATTCTGAATCAAGGCCCACTTCCGTCGACCTGGCTTTCAATCACCGATGATATGAATTCATGATGGTAGTGTCAGAGACGGCTTCAATGTTAGGCGATGTTGGCCCAGGTCATTGAGCGCCATGGGGTTACTACTCGGTTGGAAAGCTGGTAGTAGGCATTTGACTTGGAACACCCCGCCAAAAACCGAACGGTCTGAGCGTCCATCCTGAATGCTTTTTGAAGAGGAGAAACTCACACGTGATGTCTAGCGCAAGGGAAGATTTGCTTCAATTCAACCATTGACAAATTTGGCTGCGATCGTTCTGTGTATCAGAGTCTTTTCCATTGTATGTTGACGGGCGCGCTTCACAGGCCGACTCACCGATTCCTCGAGGGCGGATTAGCTCCGAGTCCATGCCAGCCATCATTCAATTTTCTCCCACATGAGCTAGGCGACGTGGAATAACCATGTCCTCGGCAGATGAATTCATCGACAACAAGCAGTGATAGGATGATTAGACGATGGCAAGAGATGCTGCAGAATGTGAAGCATTTTTCGTAGAATATATGAGGGGATTCATATGCGATCAACGCTCGACAGCAGCGGTCAAACATGGTCCATGGGCTTCTCGTCAGTATGGAAGTGAACCAACAAGTACAGGTTCACCTGCTAGCAAGGATCTGTGAGAGGGACGTCACCGACGTAGACCCATGATTTGTGAAGTTGTGTGCTATTCAACCTGCCTTGACGGACGATGTTGTCAGACAGACCTGGGTAGGATTGGCATTGACTGGTTGAGATAGATAAGGAGTGCCTCATTTCACAGTGGCACGCATGTTACGTGCACGGAGGTGCAAGGGTATGATTATTTGCGGTAAATGCACATCAAGGCACATACGTACGAACCAGATTCTCTGCCGCAAGGCCATACTCGTTCAGCCCATTTGTCCACAGCTTAAACCAGAACGGTGCAAAAAGCAGGCCATATGAGCAGCCAACACCCACTTGAGGCCAAGTGTGGTGTCCGAGCCACGCGCGCGAGACAGCGATTATTGTCGCGAGAGGTGGGATAATGAGCAGAGGAAGGGTGCGGGAAAGCGTTTGCGATGCTGGGAGGGTCGGATGGATGGGCAGGTACAAGCACGCGAGAGTGATGTAGGTTGCCATATATGTAATGACGGCGGAGTGCGTACTAGGCATTCTACGGTACGAACAGAGTGTTCGATATATCAAGTTTCTATCCGAGTAGCGAAATAACAAACTCACCCATATGATTTCTTTCGTTTACCATTCACGAAAACAGGTCGGGGCTGACGGAAGAATCTCTTGAGGGCTTTGACGGTAAATGAGCAGAGCACCGCGCCGGCCGAGAAGTATGCTACACCCGCTGACTGAGTGTACAAGACGAAACCAGCGGTAACTGATGTTACTATGAGGTTGGTCTGCGAAATGAGTGTGGGCTGTAGAGTGAAGCTTTGTAGTAATGACATGCCTTGTCGAGGGCGTACAACCACCATGGCATACCAGTATTATTGGCGACTTCACGCATCGTCTGGGAGCTGTTGTCGTTGTCGTCGAGCGTGATTCCTTATGGACACGTTGATTACAATTAACGAGGAGCTGGACTAGTAAATTAAATCTATGAGTGGCCCGCGCCTAAGACGCAAACGCCCAATACACGGAAGCGCCCGTTTACGGCGCCGAGCGGTTCATGGTGAATAGCTGCTTCTTGGCTTGACTATCAGACTACCTCCCCTCTCCTCTCGTCCTTGTCGCTAACCGCCAAATCACGCCTTCTGTTACCTCGTAGGAAGGTGGTGGAACGCGCAGACTAGGCGGACTGTGCAGGAACTCAAACGTAGCAGGTCTGTCGTTCGTCCATCAAGCTGTTTGTATGCATTGCCAACCACCCGCGTCGGCATCCCTAGAACACTCTTGGCCAAGGTCCCTACTTCCGCTGGCTTGCAGTGAACAAGCATGGCACGCTCAGAGCACTTGACAGCTTCCAACGGCACAATGCACCGGAGGAAGTCGAGCAAGGACGAGGACGAAGATAACGTACTCACCTTCCCGTCTTCCGCACCCCAGTCACCTCCCGCGACAGCGCCGCCTTCTCAGGGTTTCAGTCTAAACGGATCGACATCTCACGAAACTGGAAGCCTTGTTCCTCCTCCTTCTCGC
This sequence comes from Lignosus rhinocerotis TM02, assembly GCA_000743315.1. Lineage (NCBI taxonomy): Eukaryota > Fungi > Basidiomycota > Agaricomycetes > Polyporales > Polyporaceae > Lignosus > Lignosus rhinocerus. The sequence goes on from KN049985.1 coordinate 157,363, forward strand.
TCGCGCGTAATATCGACACCACCTGCAATCACTATATCGCAGTCTTTACCCAGCCAGCCAACATCCGCTGGCCCATACCGTACGACTTTCTCTGTATCGCCGTCGATGAATGGTGGGTCTCCTTCTTACCGACCTTCACATGGTCGACCCCCAGCTATGCGCCAGTCCTTCTCTTTCCCCTCTTCCCACTCTCATAGCCGCACGCGTTCAATATCTGGGCCCTTCTCCCCAATTACCCCATCACCCCTCTCCGCCTCCTTTGCCGCGCAGCAGCTCGCAATGCCTGCAACCAACAAGATGTCTGCATCGCATACTGCTCCCGATCTACACCAGCCAACAACCCCATATGAGAACGGTGTCAAACCCGCGCCCCGACGACATTCACGCATACACTCCCGAAACCTGTCTGTGTACTTTCCGCGGCCCGGTTCGCTCCCCGCGACGACGATTGCTGAAGATGGTGCACAAGAGCTTGATTTCGGCGGCCCTTCCACAGATGAGGGCGTGCCTATACCCAGTGCGTCACCCGGACCCGGTCAGCGCAGCTTTCGCGAAGGGTTTACCTTCGGTGCGCGTCCTCCCTCATCTGCATCTGCTACACAGACGACGCACCCTATGCCTCAGCTGAAGTCGGGCTCTTCGAGTGGTGCGTCGCGACGTGGGCACCATCATAAGCACTCGCTCTCGCACAACTTCTTCTCTTTCCTCGAGCCGGGCGCGCAGACTTTGTCCGCTGAGACTTCTCCTGCTGAGCTGCACACGCAACCGACGCCTGTACCGGTAAGTCCATGGGCGCCGATATCACCCTTCCCAAACTCGCAGTCTTCGAATTCCGTGGACGGAGAGAAAGGAACTGCGAACGGCCGTCCTGCAACTTCGGCCAAAGCAGAAGCAAAGAACACGATAGGAAAGATTCGCGCACCCGCGCAAGTCTCGCCTGTGGTTACAGGAGTAGCGGCTTGGCAGTTTGTGCTCGGCGCGTGGCTCTGGATAACAGGGCAGCAAATTGGGTCGCTCTCATGTACCGGGCTTGGGTATTGGGTCGTGTTCGACGCGTTTGGCGTTGCGCTTGGCCATATTCTTCCGAACCACCTCGCGAGGTCAAGTATGCAGGCGGAGACGCGTCGGCCGTACGGGTGCGTGTGGTTGGCGTCTACCTTGTGCGTATATTCATCTGTCGGTCGTGCAGGAATTCGCGGGTCGAGACAGTCATGACTTTCGCTCAGTCCGTGTACTTGATCTTCACGTCTGTATACGTATGCAAGGAGACGGTAGAGCACCTATTACTCTCATCTGGGGAGGGTCACCACCACCATCATGGTGACGAGGTTGCTGGAGTACTAGGGTATGTAAGATCTCGACGATGTGGTGTTTTTGGCACTCATGGAAGAACAGCATTGAGTTTCCGATCCGCCTGCTATTTATTACCCTCATTTCGCTGCTTTTCACATCTATCTTTTTTACCAACAACGCAAAGCTTGTTAGCAGTGAGTCTCCTGTTGCCTCTATGTCGAGCAACGCGTGGTTTGCTCACACGCGGCGTGTAGCTGCGGGCAACCGCATCCCCTCACTAGCATCACTGCTACCATCACGCTCCCGGTATCGCACATCTGCCCTCGACTATCCCATCCCTCTAATCAACCTACTTACAAATCCATACGCTCTCGCCCCCGTATTCTTCGCACTTTCTGTCCTCTTCACTGCGACATCTGTCCCTATGTGCGTGACTCTTTCCTGCCTCACATCCCAACCCCTATGAAACATGTCTGCAGACGCCAACACCGAGCATTCGACCTCATACTTGCTGGGGTTGAGACAGTGGTAACATTCAACATCGCTTACCGTGCAGCCGCGGCGCTCGGCGTCGTCCTTCTACAAACCTCTCCTGCGCGGGGTCTGGCTGGTGGACGCATGGAAGCGTTCCTCCGCGCCATGCGCGAGGTCAGTCACCTGACCTCTTCCATCCCTCGTTCAACCTCACTGAAGTAACCCACACACGCCTGTCGCTCCCACAGATCGAGCGCCACCCCCAAGTCCTCCACCTCCCCGCGCCGCACATCTGGCAGCTCACGCCCAGCCTCGCCGTCTCTGATGCAGACGCCATCTCACCCTATGTGTACTCGTCCACCGCGCAGCACGCGCTCGAGAAGGCCCAGGGCCCGGCGCAGTCGCTCGTGGTCACGCTCGAACTGCACGTGCCGCACGATCTCGGGGACGCGGAGGTCCTCAAGCTGACGCGGTGGGCGTGGGAACGGTGTGTGCATGCGCTCCATTTTGGCACGAGGGGCGGCGAGGGAGGCGAGGGAGAGGCGGAGGTTACGGTGGGGATCGTTAAGGGGTAGGGGTGGGGGTGGGGAACATGTATCCCCTAGAGTCCGTTCATTTTTGACCAAGAGCAGAGGGCGCGAAGAGGCTATGGTGGATGTGCGAATAAGCTTACGCTTCGGCTACGATATATATATCACAGTAGTCGGAAGCCGTCAAATCGAATGGATGCACGTTGATCTGCCCGTACGACCTCGCGGGCGCATCTTCTCATATTTTCACTGTAAGTACGTCTGGTTGTATACATAACTCTGACGTTAGGGTAATGCGCCCATACCCAGCGCCCGCGAAGCAAGTGCCTGGGTCATACAACAGACAGTCAACTTCTCTTACCACGCAATTACTCAAACATCAATAATAGAAAGAGGGCCGACCATAAGTACATATGTGGTTGCTGGCTCTGTTATGCTATCCAGAATATTTGTATGATGCAGGTATTCCTCTGCTGGCACAACTCACGTCCAGCCTCATGCATCATTGTATTGCTTAATGTCGAGATGAGCGCGAAGTGAAGAGGCACCTTCGAGTCTTCGACGCGTTACGTTCAGCCGCATGATGTCGCCGACAAGTTGGCACTTTTGTACAACTATCGACTCTTCTGGTATAGGTTCACATTTTGTGGGTAGAACGGCGTTTGACAGAGTGGGAACGGGACTTTATCATCAGGAGCAAAATCCATCCTTTGATTTCTGTTAATCTTGGAACAATTAGCTCTATCATAAGGAGCAAATTCCATCCTTTGATATCTGTTAATCTTGGAACAATTATCTGAGTCCAGACCAGTGAAGGTAGGACCGCTTTGGCCAAAAGAGAAGTGATCTCCGCTTGCAGTCAAGCTGCCGTTCACAATGCGAAGGAAAATTGATTATTATAGTGTCGTGAAAGCATAATTTGCATATGATACACAAGCTTGTGCAAGATCAACAACATAGATGTCCAAATCGTCATAAGATGATGTCAGGGGATAGTCTTGAAAGCAGCGTGATGGCGTGAAATAGCAGAGAGATCGTAGCGTATCGTACAGAAGCAGTGTTATCAGACAGAGCCCTTTATCGGTGCAGAGAGTCGCGAGGCGAACGAGGACCAAACAACCCGGGGCTAGCCTGGGGTGGGGCGAGGAGGTGCTCGACGGAGTGGCTGGGTGGTGATGGCTGGAATGCTGGGTTCGCTGTACGCACAAGTTAGTACTTATGGTCAGTAATGTGAACATCAGACACTCACGTTGCCACGTCGCCCACGACTGTGTCGGCGGCGGCACAGGCTCAGGAGGAGGAGGAGGTGGAGCTGCCGTTGCTTGAGTCCTCCGTGAGCGCCGCGAACCACGGGGATTGATGGTCCGCCATGCGCTTGGAGCAGGCTGAGGAATCTCTGGCTCCGGCTCAGGTGCTGGAGGTTCTGGAGCAGGTGCAGCATCCGTAGGAACACAAGTCATAGCCGGTTTCCTGTGAGTAAGGTTAGCACAGATGTCTCATGTTTACGTGCCAATACTCACCAGCTAGGATCAAACTCGCCACCAGGTCCGTACTTGGACTTGAATTGTAGGAGCTCTCCAATCGCGCTGTTTGAGCTGTGTTAGAGATATACCTGAACGCATAGCTTTTGTCACTTACTACTCGAGGTTCCTCTTGTCTTCCCTGAGCTTGCCGACTTCGCTGAGCAGCATACGGACCTCAGTGGCCAAAGACCGACTGAATTCATCAAGGTACTAAACATACCTTGATGAGAAGCTGATCATACTGTAGATGAAGGAAGACTCACGCCTTGGACGTTGTAAGGAACCTGCTCGTTAGCAGTGGCCTTGACGGCCTCAATAGTCTCTTGCTTGCGCTGCTCACAATCAGCGCGCCAAGCTGAAAGCAACATCAGTTTAGCCATTTCTAGGGTTGTGTGTCTCTCACCCTCAGCCATCTCGCGGATCGTTCCCTCGTACGCCAATCTCTGCTGCTCAATCGCGTCGAGGGCAGCCCGTTGGTCTGAGGAAAAGACATCAGGAAAGCGAGTAAATGTTTGTTGGGGATGGACTCACGTGCTCGGAGTTCGTCCATGAGGTCGTTCTTGGATTGTGCGTGATCAGTGAGCATTTGGGCTTGGTTTTCCAGAATCTGTTGAAGCATATTACGGGTCTGGGCATCCTCTGCATCCTTCTGATCCCAGCGGTTTTGCTTCACTTCCCAATGCTCATCCATTAGCTCACGCTTCCGCGCCAACTCGTCCCTCTGTTCCGTGACCAAATTGGTGAGGTCACCAAGTTGATTGCGCATAAGATCGTTGTGTTCTAGCATCTCAGCACGCTCTCGTTCCCTGCGCTCTGCTTCATCGGTCGCTCTTGCCATCTTCTCGTCTTCAAGCTCCTTCCGCACTGCGCTCAACTCCGCTTCCAGGGAGCGTATGTGAGCTTGGTACTCCTCATGCATGCGTGCCCTCTCAGCTGCTTCCTCCGCTTGCGCCCGTTCGCGTTCGGCCTGTGCGGTCTCACGCTCGCGTCTAAGCTCCTCACGTTCTGCCTCGACGATCTCGCGTAACTCGCTAGCATGTAAAGAAGCGGCTTGTTGCATGGTCTCAACGATGGACGCTGCATCAGCGTCCGTCGCATGTGTCGGTGCAAGCGTTTGCTGCGGGAAATCTGCAGCGACCACTTCGGGAATAGGCACGGGCATGGAGCCCTCTATACCAGACGCCAGTGTCGGAGGCTCACCCACAGGGGGCAAACCGGCGAGGCGATCCTCTAGTTCTTGCCAGATGCCATCTCGACGCTGTATGGCCTCTTGATCACGTCGCCGTTCGCTCTCGACAAACATGTGTTCTCGTTCCTCTTCGTTAGCCCGGAAGTTCCTTTCCCGTTTCTCCTCTGCTTCTTGAAGATCGACAATAGTCTCGTCCATCGTTTGAGCCAGTTCCTCGAACCGTTCTTGACGTTCCCTCTCAGCATTAGCATACTCCACATCGCTGGGACCCGACAGGGCGACTTGCATGGGTTCAGCATGGGGGATAATGGGAACGTGGGCGGGAACGGGGACGGCGTCAGGTGTCGGCACCACTACAGGAGGTGGCGAAGGGGGAAGTCCGCCATACACGGTGGTCGGGGTATGCACAAATGTGGGAGCAGTTGGGGGAACACCTGTCATTGGGCGGGTAATATCCTCAGCGGGGTGGGCGTGGCTCGGAACGGGTTGTATGACGCTAGGCGCTGCATGAGTGCTTGGTACCACAGGGATTAGAGCATCATCGCCTCGTAGTAGCTGGTCATGAAGCTCTCTCTCTGGTATGTTCAGGTGACCTTCGGTCGCAGGACGCGATGGAGGGTGGGATGGCCCTGTGTATGCTTCATGCAGCACCGAGGCTATACCAAGGTAGCGCTCAGTATACATGTGATGAATATTCTACGAGTATTTACCTTCACTCTCACTATGACGAGGACTTCCGTGACGGTGCTCTATGTCTATAGTGTTGCATATGAGCACAAGTCGTGGCTGATTGTACTAAACATACCTTCTGGCATACCATAATCGTGCGAAGTAACTGAGCCCGATATTCATCAGTAAGATTCCTAGAGCTGCTCGAACACTGATACACACCTGGTCGCGTTGAGATATGTGTAGGTGCTCTTGGCGTCCTTGGGGGGATCATTCGCACACCATCATCATAGACAGTGCCCTGTTCGTCGTCGAATGGAACCATGGTTGGCGGACGCGATTGTCGGCGAGACGATGGCACCACGACACGACGAATCTCTCCGGGCTCGGTCCCGACATGTTCAGAGCCTGTACGCGGAGCAATCCGATGATCACGATCGTCATAGGTTCCTGTACGAGGGCGGCTACGGGCACTATGAACAGAAGGCGAATAAGCATGAGGCTCACGTGAACGTGACCTGCGATCGGGGGAGCGGTGTCGACGTTCGGTAGAACGATCTCGATCTCCGGGAGAGCGATATCGACGGTCGTGAGGGCGTCGTCGACGCTCGGGAGAACGATCTCGATCATCGGGAGAGCGATATCGACGTTCGTGAGAGTGATGTCGACGCTCCGGAGAACGATCTCTACGTTCCGGGGACCGGTCATGACGGCGGGGAGAGCGCGAGTCGTAATGTCCGCGACGAGGAGACCGTGAATACGGGCGACCACGACTGTCACGATAACGAGGGTAGTGACGGTCATAGTCATCATAGTAGGGGCGTCCGTGCCGATCTCGAGAATAGTAGCGTCCGTGGTCATCATAGTAAGGTCGACGGCGACCATCGTAGTGACTTGGAGATGGGGATCGTGACCGTCGATGGTGATCTCTGGTAGGAGAACGAGGTACATCGGTAGGCACTATCACAGTATGCGGCGGAGAATGGGACGATGAACGATGTACAGCGATGGGTGATGGCGGTCTCGTGAGCCTGTCTGTCTGCACAAGAAGGGGCGGTTGTCCTAGTGAAACTGGACCGGGTGGTACCACAATTGTAGGCTGCGGCACTCAGGGGCGGTTGTCCTAGTGAAGCTGGACCGGGTGGTATCACAATTGTAGGCTGCGGCACTGGTGGGGGACTATAAGACCGGCTACGAGACCGGCTGTGAGATCGGGTCCTCACAATGATAGGTCCAGCCGTATGGGAGGGAGATCGAGACCGAGAGCGGGACCGAGACCGACTCGGAGAATGAGGTCGGGTCCTTCGTGACGAACGACGGGAGCCTAATGTCGGCGCAACGAATGTTTGGGAATGAGCGGTAGGAGAAGAAGACCTGGACTGTCCCGTTATGTGGATAACCTGAGGGACTGGTGGAGGGACAGTCCCGACCATAGGTGGCATCCCACCTGGTCCCATAACCATCCCTGGTCCCATGGGCATCCCTCCTGGCCCCATGGGCATTCCTCCTGGTCCCATGGGCATTGCGGGAGGCTGTATGATGATTGGAGGGGAAGTACCAGGTGGAGCGATGCTGGGTGACATGGGTGGCTGAGAAGGTTGAGCAGGTTGATCATGTTGATCAGGTTGGCCGTGTACGTTCACCACCACAGATGGCTGACTCGCGTCTGGGACTGCCGGAGGTGCGTGTTCGACATGTGACGGTTGCGGTGATCCAACTCTCCTGCCAGCCGGGGCGACTGGTTCCCCTGGTGTAGGACTTGGTCGCGGTTCGTACTCTGCTTCGCTTGCATGGTGAGAGTGACTAGGACTGGAGGGTCGAGAGGACGGAGAGTAATGGATCACAGTTCCAGCAGGAGGTGCAGCAATCACGATGGGGGGTTGGGGCATACTGGGAGGGGGCACCATGGGCATATGTTCTGGCGGTCGGATGTACGTGACATCTGCCTCTCGCGAAGGCGAGCTACTACGGGAAGAGCTGCTCCGGGTACTACTAGGTGAGGGACGCGGGGGAATCACAACTCCTGGATCCGAGTAAGAAACACGCGTATGATGAGGCTGCGGGAACGGGGGAGGCATAGGACCTAGAGGGTGTGGGTATGTTCCATCAGGAATGACAGGAGCTGGTGGTATCAAATATCCGGAACCTGGAGGAGGGGGGATCAAGGGCTGGGGTGACGGCGTTCGGCTATGCGGGAATAAGTCGTGCTGTCGGTCTGGCCGAACTTGTTCTGCTGCAGGTGGAGGGAACGGCACAAAACCAATAGGAGGGGGTTGTTGGCCGACTATGGGAGGAACGATGATGTTCTGGGGACCAACACTGCCTGGACCAGCGCCAGGTGCCACTAAACAGCCCCGTCAGTGAAATCAAAAGATTATACGCAATAGTCCCACTCACTTTGCGGTCGCAGGGCTTGAGCGATATGGTTCAAGAGGGGGATTACTTCGTCGCGCGTCTGTCCCAGCCGCGCCGACACACTCTGAATCTCCGCATGGCGATCATGGACGTCTCGCTCCAACCACTGGTTGAGACCCCTCAGATATGTGATGATCTCGCTCTGTTGCTCGAGTCCCGCGATCTGGCCATCTCGATTGTCCTACAGTGATATTAGCGGTGACGACGGTCGCGCACTGCAACGGCACTTACTCTAAGCAGAGCAAGGATATCGTTGAAAGCGGGCGGTAATTGCAGGACCGTCTGCAAGTGTGCAGTGAGGACAAGACGAAATACAATGCTAGATACAACTTACAGGCCCAGGTGCCACTGGAATGAATTGCGGCTGCTGAGGGAACGCTTGCCCTGGCGGGGGTACACCGGCTTCAGGGAATGGCGGTTGTGTCGGACCAGCTGGTTGATACCAACTGGTTCCTGCTGTACCTACGGCCGGAGGGGCAGTGGGGGGTCTCACAGGTACATCCTAGGCATTCAAGGTTAGGGATGGAACCGGATATAAAACATGAAATTCGTACCGGTTGTTCATTGGTGTAAAAGCCATCAGTTCCCGGACGACGTCCTTGTCGTAACCTCCGGACACGCTCGTCGAAGTCGATGTCGGGGCCGCTAACCCGTGGGCCACCTCCGGGAACACCCGGTACTCTAGTGGGCATATCCGCTTGACTATCTGTCTCAGAAGGCGGCACGTTCATCGCCGTCCTCGGTTCTGCAGGGCGTGCCCGGACTGGCGGCGGACGGGAGGGAGGTATACGTCTGCCTTCACGATGCACACTCGGACGAGTGCCTGGGAACGTCCCTGGACGAGGTGGGAGATCAGCCTCGTAGATTGGACTTGCGCTACGAGGTCGAGCTCTTGGACCGGGACGATAGATCAACGGAATGAGGGGAGGGGGAGGCTGCACTTGACCCGCTGTCGGCGGAGGACCGGACATCATGATCTCCATGAGCTGCTCGTCGAAAGAAGGGATAGGATAGCGAGGGCCGGGAGCATCTATCGTTGGCGGCTCGCGCCCTGCGTCTTCGTGAACCCTCGCAATGCGGTCGAATATCGAGGGCATCTCCGAGTCGACCGTAGATGCTTCCTCTTCCACAATTCGTGGAGGGCCGCGAGTTCGCTGTAGCAATTGCACGAGATTCTCTTCGATGACGCGCAACCGATCAGCGAACTCGTCCCAACGATCATCAAGGACCGGAGGGGGAACGGGAGCTGCAGCACGTGGTAAGTCGCGCAATGCGTCGATGCGACTGTTCGTATCATTCTGTCCTTCCCGCATGTCAGCAATCTGCCGACGGATCCCATCGAGGTGGTCGCGCAAGGTTGTGAGTGTGATGGACGGGACGGGGCGTGCAGTGCCACTAGACACCGTTGACGGAGATGGAGACGAAGAGAGCGGTGGAGGAGTAGGTGTGGGACTCCTAGAAGCTGTCAGATGCGCCCGAGGTAAGGGAAGATGAGGCAGTCCAATGTCCGAAAGCTCCACAGACGGCGTAACTGACGACGGAGGCGCAGATATAGGTGAGGACGACGTCGAGCTCTCAGGAGAGCTGATGGGAGAAGAGGTCGGCCAGGAAGGCGAGGGAGGAACCGCCATAGGATACGACTCAGACTCCATCAAACTGAGGTCGTCAGAGTGATGCGACGACAGGAAAGACATCGTCTCGCTCAACGTGTCGGGCGAGGGAACGCGGATCGGCGGCGGCGACAGAGAGATCGCACGCACGATCCGAGGGACTCCCCGGGGACCAGCAGGAGTTGACCTCTCGGACCTCACAGATCTCTCAGTTATCCTCCCAGACCTGGACGACGAGATGACACTGCTCCCGCCAACAGACCTATCCTTCCTGGGGATGGGAGGAGGAGCCTCTGGGAGCATCCTCTCACGAAGGAGAGACTCGAGGTCCTCCAACGTCCCTTTGATGTCTTGAATATTATCTGCCATCTCCCTGTTTTCAGCGCCTCTGGTCTCGTTCACGTCATTCAAATACTGGAGCAAGCGGTTGACATCGTGCGAGAGAATGTGGCTGGACGCGTCCGAAGGAATCGTGTCAAGGATCGACGCAATGGACGGCACATTTCCGCTGGGCGTAGTCATGCTGAGCCGCATCGATGCCGATGGTGTGGAGGGCGAGGGGGAGGGCGGAAGAGGGACAAACAGCGGTTGGGCCTACATTACCCTGTCAGCGAGACTGATCACCTAAGCTAGGAAAGAAACAACATACTGAAGTCGGCCGCGACGGAGCCTGGTCGGGGAGCATGATCGCCTCAGAAGACGGTGTAGACAGCAGGGACGGCTCCGTCTGCAAGTCCAGCTCGAATTCGGACGGCGCCATCCTCGAGGAGGTCATCGACACCGACGACACCGTCGATAACGTCGACGGCGTGCGACTGAGAGTAACGACCGGAATCAGCTTAGTGTGGACTGGTGCCGGGGAAGGCACGGTCGGGAGCAACGAGATCGTCGATTGCGTTGGCGTCGACAGGTCCGAAGAAGGCGGCGAGGGCTCCGTCTCGGGGGACGGCGGACTGGCTTCTGTATCTGGCGACTCGGGGCTGACTTCAGTGTAAGGGGACGACGGGCTGACTTCCGTGATGGGCGTGAGCAACGAGGTCTCCTCTGAAGACTGGGGAGTGCCACTGGGCCGGAGAAACGACGTTTCGAAGGAAATGTCGGGCCCCTCAGGGAGGGCCTGCGAGGCCATCGAAGGAGATGCTTGGAGAAGCGACGACTCATACGACTCGTCCGACTCAACACCCCATGCGGACCCGGGGATCGCTGGGCTGGACGGGGTCAACGGCTGATAGATTGTCGACGGCACCGTGGGCGTGAGCTGGGAAGAGGGTGTCGACGTTACAGAAGACTCTATCGGGGTGGAGATCGACGAAAGCGAGCCATTCAGCTCCAGATCAGAGAGAGGCGGAATAGGCGAAGGACCGGGAATGGACTGGGTCGGCGACTCATCTGAGAGCTCGACGGTCGAGGGAGTTGGGAACGGACGTTCCTCGGTCTCAGCAGGAGACGAGGGGGTCAGCTCTAAGGACGGTTCTGTGGGGGACGTCGGCGTAAGCGTTGGCGGTGAAGGCGCACGCTCAGTCGGTGTGTGCTCTGAAGGCTCGCTAGGGGTGTAAGTCGAGGGCGGCAGAGGAAGATCTGCAGCATCCAGCTCAAACTCCCGCTGCACGGGCGAAGGGACCGACGAGGGAATCGTCGGGATCTCCGAGGGAGCGGTGATACTGATCATGTCGGGCTCAATCACCTTCTCCTTACATCTACACTCCGCCGTCTTGAAATCCGTGGACACTTCTGACGGTGGGCAAACCTCGGCCGTGATGAATTCTGTGGGCGCCGGGGTCGTACAAACCACTGCCGTCTCGAACTCAGTCTCTGCGATTTCCGACGCGCACTTGGGCACCGTCTCATACTCCGTGTCGCAGATCAGGGCGGTCTCGTAGTCTGACAACGACGGAATCGTCGACAAGCTCTTGAACGACGCTTCGGAGGGAGACTTGGGCGTGTAGTAGGTCGTCCCCTCTGTCTCGGGCTCAGTGAGACTGCGGCTAAGCGGATCATCTATAGACGAGCGCGTGTACGATGTCGTCGATGGGGTCGGGGTGACAGAGCGGCTGCGCGACATCGACATATTGGGGGTCGTCCCTGTGCGCGAATAGCTCTCGAGCGTGCTTAGAGTGTACGAGTACGTCCCAGAGTGTGTGTTTTCCTTGTCTGAAACCGATTCCGATTCCGTCGGATAGGACGAGTATGAGCGCGACGTACGCGGGGTGCGTCGACGGACTCCACCAGAGCGAGTGAGCCCGCTGCGTGAGGGAGACGTTGAGGTGTGGAGAGCACTCGAGCCTGTGTGCGAGTCACCGAGGAGGGAAGCAGACTCCGTCCCACGGAACGAGAGAGTCGACGGGACGATTGCCGTGCCAGAACCAGAAGTCAGCTCGATGGTCTCGTCCGTGACAAGACCCGTTGCAGTTCCCGTGCCAGTCCTCGTCTCGCTACCGGACAACGCGCGAGTGAACGAAGATGACGAATAAAAGCTTGACGTCTGAGGAGTGGAGCTTGCACTGAAGAACCCGTCGTCAGAGACCGAACTCGATGTCTCAGACGCAGTCCTGCTTTTTCCACCTCCCCTTCCGGCACTGGGCGGCGGAGACATATATACAGGCCGCCCCAGTCTCGGTCCACTGGAGACTGTCACTGGGGAGCCATCTCCAACGGCGATCCCACCGGCAAGACCCAAGCCAAAGCCCAGCCCGGGACGACTTTCGCGTGCACGCCGCAGCGCCGACGCGAACTCCTCATCAAGATCAGTAAGGGAGCTCGTTCGACGCAAAGAACTGCTGCGACTCGGTGCGATGACACGAGGGTCGCCTGGATACAGGTACCCTTGAGAGGATACTGCAGCATCATCGGTAGCACGGGTGTGGTGTGCGGAGGCGAGGGACTGGCGACGAGACAAACTACTCGAACCAGAGAGGGACTGGATGTCGGACAACTCGTCGAGCGGAGGGACATAGACAGTCGACGCTGAGCCGGTGCCTGATTGGGACGTCGCCGTGCTGGAGATAGACTGAATGGTGCGGATGGATCCAGTGGGAGACCGAGTGCTGGAGCGATCGGGGATAGTGATTGCACGGTCAAGTACCTCCCTGTGATCTCTATTGTCAGTCTTCAAATGTCACAAAGGGTACTCTCAACGTACCAAATCGCGCTGACCCATCTGACACGTTCCCTCGCGCTCTCGGCTCCAAGTCTCTCGATTCCGTCACTGTACAGTAACTGGAACGGACAAAGCGTCTCCATCAAGGCCATGTCTCCTACCTCAGTTGAAGGTCCTGCATATTCACTTTGCATACGCGCTGCGATGGTGCCCACGTCGTCTTGTGCAGTCGGATGCTGAGGGGATGGTACAGAGCGCACTTCGATACAGTTCAGTAGGTCAAGCGTCACGATCCCTCTGCCACCTCCTGGGGCGATCCAGGATAGCAACAGCATGTGAGGATAAAGCAGAGCCTGGCATCGTTGCCAGCGGTAGGGAGGCGGCGCATGCACGTTTAAGTACCACAACAGACCAATCCTCAGGGGCTGCAAGGAAAGAGAATGTCAGAAATGTCCTCACTTTCATCTGAACAAATCATTCGCGTGGAGGGAAAGATTAGATTAGATTAGCTCGAAAAGGCAGCTCACCTCCTGCGTGCCGCCCGCGTTGGCGTACTGACCCAATTCGGCTATGTCGAAAGTCGCCGGAAGCATTCCACTAGTGCTCAATGTCGCGTCGCCGCTCGTACTCGCGCCGGCATCCATGGCACTTTCTCCCTCAATGGGCCTGCCAGACTCGTCTACTGCGCCCAGAGCACGATCTCTGAGACGGGCAGTTCCGCGCTCAGCCCGCCTACGCAAGCTGAACAGTCCTTCGCCGCCTTGGGTCGGGGAAGGGGTTGTCGTGTTGGAGCGGACGGATTTGCTCAGAGACGGGGTGCGCTCCTTCCATGCAGCGACTATATTTCGCACAGAGGTGAGGGGTGAGCGCGGGGAGGTCTGTGGGCGACGGAGAGAGGAAGCGGTGGGCGTCGCGGTGGTAGTGAACCCGGTGAGAGTGTTAGTGTACGTGCCAGAGGTCGCCGTTCCCGAGGGAGTGTACGTGCTTGTCCCGCTACGAGTTTGCGTGTATGTTCCGCTACTGGTTGGCGGAAAACGTGAGTCAGAGGACAGTGTCATTCCTCGCGCAGGCGGGGATACCATCGAGGACATAGTGGTGATCGGTCCAGAGGACAAGACTGATGAACCTGCCCTGCTCTTCGTCGGAGAAGACGGCCGAGAATTGTAGCCGTACGTAGAGCTGCCATAGCCAGTGTTGCTACCATAGCCGTACGTGGTGGTGCCGAACGTCGACATCGACTGGCTCATCGTCGTAGTATACGGGCTTGGAGATCTTGGACCTGGAGAACGAGGGGCTGGTGAGCGCGGGCCCATAGGCGCAGACAGAGTGCGCGCATGTCCCAAGAGGCGCGGGGACTCCCTGCCCGTCGTGGTCTGCTTCTCTTCAAAGAAAGCAATAAGCTCGCCCGCGCGACGGCCAGGAACATTAAGGACACGTCCAGAGGCATGCCCAGGGGTGCCGTTGGGGTCGGTGGTAGCTCGAGTATGAATCGCAGGGGATACTCGACCTTCGAAGTTTGCCGACGCTCTGTTCCCGCCAGAGTTATTGGAGTAGTGCGTGTTTGGCCTGCTGCCAGATTGGGCAAACGAGTTTGGTCTGGAGTTATTCTCCGTACGCTCCGAGATGGTGCTGAGGACCCTGTGCTCACGGTCGAGCAGGGCATCGGTCATCGTGCGGTAGCCTTCGGATAGAGAGCTTGATGGTGTAACAGAAGTAGTGACGCTGTACTGGCCAGTGTAGGAAGATGCACCCACGGAAGACGAACCGCGGGACCACTCCGTCAGGACATCTTCTGTGTTGGATATTTCATCGTCGACCATGCTCAGGGCGGCTTCTACTTCGCGTATGTCGTCGATGGAGTTTTCATCAGAGTATATCTCGGAGTTATCATCTCTGAAGGATGGGGATGGAGACACAATGACTCTCCTCATCTGCCGAGGGGAGGACAACTCGCTCCCGGTGTTGGACCCGATCGGAGTTGCTGAAAGAGAACGTTCAGTTGTCATCCTAAGTCATGGTTGACGAGATCTATGCACCTGAACGTTCGGAATACGAGAATCTTGAGGAAGTATATGGAGTTTGCGTCGGGGAGAGGGTGGAGAACGTGGCCGTCCCAAAGATGGGCGACCTAGGTTCCCCACTTGAGGATGAGTAACTAGTCATCTCCAACAGCCAATTCAGAACATAACAAATTAGCTGGGGGTGAGGAGACCGTCGTCAGGGTATCGTCGAGTCCTGGGAGATGGCTGGTATAGACAATGCAGAGGACGTTTGACGACAATGGAGGACGATAGAAACGCTTTCGGAGACGACCCGCGGGGGTGCAAGCGCTGAGAGTGACCATGTTCAAGAGTCGGCGTTCAACAGCAAGTTTAGGGCAGGCGCACACGCGCTCGCGTATCAGCATGTGACCGCGGACAGGGACTGAGAGCTGCCATGTTCAGCTTCTGTACTCATGTACCTACTTACGTCTTTTGTCATGCTTAGGCAGTCAAAGTTCGGGTTGATATCAAAAGCTATACCTCAAATGCCTCGAGGTCTTGCCACGTTGCGGGTCCCGCCCATCATGACCATAGGAAGGCTCATAGTACTAGTGGCGGCGATGAAGAGCGAGAGGCGACTCCTCTACTATTGTACTCAATCTTCCAAGTTCCTCCCAGCTGTAGGTCACCGGTCATGCATTATGTCCAATCAAGACCCTCATGGTGTTTTTGAATGAACGCAGACAAGGGCAGCAACTGTCAGCCATGGTAATACGTACCAGGGAGCGCGTTGTTGTTTCCCGAGTACTGCAAGTGATGGAGTCCGCCATATAAGAGACCACATTGTCTTATATGTCACACTCCAGATGCCAGTCATACTTAGTACTGTCTCAGGTTTACTGCCTGAATCAAACCGATGACAGATGCTGTTCTCATCCTGGAACTGGAGGCTACAGAAACGAAGAGATACTGTATGCAGGTAACACGAGCCTGGGCATGCCTACTTCACTGAGTCCCTCGCAACGTGTTCCGCATGAGACAGCTAAAGTTGGAGCCTCGTGTTCTCAAGTATATACATTGCTTGTGGATTAGCCAAATCATTAATGAGAAAGTGAGGGATAGACTATGTATGTCCCAATGTATCACGTGGTGTGATGCATTGCTAGCTTCCCTGACACTGTCACAAATACAGCAAGTCGGATCCTGTGCTAACCCCACTCCAGGCGGGAAAGCGAATGCTCCCTATCCTCTCTCACTCTCCTATCCTCAGCTAGGAACCTGGGTCACCTCGAGAAAGTACGCACACACCAGTTGCAATCTGAACAGAATTGCCAATAACTCTACACCCTCCACAATTGCCGTCATGACAGATGGATTCCTCCTCGGGCGGTCCCGAACTTTGCGCAGGCTGTTGCGGAGTGTGCTGTGAGCGTACAATAATCCGCGAGTGAAAATTCTCTTATTGATCTCTGTACGCAGGCATCGCATGTACGGAGTCACTCAATATGTACTGTTTCACTCGTGCGTCCCGTCCACCAGCCATTCGCCCATTGTTGGCGCGCACATCGTATCTCCTTGATCCTCATAACACGCACAGGAAGATATGGATCTGAGGGCACCGGCAAACAAGCAGGCTGCTGTAACTCGTGTTGCAAGGATTCCTTTGATGAGGACGAATTCAACGACCAGCCGAAGCCGGCCGTGAGCGACCAGCCTGCGGCGCAGAATCCCATGTCAGACAAGCCTGCATCTGTATCTGATTCTTAGACTTGTGTTTGCCCGGCAGCCCTTGCAATTCGTGAACGTGCTGGTGGGTGACTCTCTGGCTTGATCCCGTCAATGCTGATTGGGGCCATGCAGGCGGTTCGTTCGATATCTCTTGTCGGACAATAATGTGGTCTATCACTGCTGTTTCCTCTACGTCTCCGTGATGATAAACTTGTTCTGGCCATGTGAACAAGCCGCATTCAGATAGTTTGGCGTGTCATCGCGCAACGAGTATAGTTTGCCGGTTTTGCAGCTGCAACCATGGGTAGGACTTTTGGCAACATGGGACCCATGACACTGATGTAGAGTTCAGACGCATGTACTATATGTAGTATGCAGACGTCATCATGGGCGGTTAATAATAATGCGTCTCTAGATTGCCTCACGTGCAACATTAGCACTTCAGTATCTGAGCTTGCACTGTCACTGTCCTACCAAACACTTGCCTATCATCATGGCTACTCGGACGATGCTAGCAAAGATACACCCAATACTGTCATTCCGAGCTCGACTATGCGTATCTGGCAGTACTGCGCTGCGCTATGGTCTCAGGGTTCGCCTTTCTTGCCATGCTCAACACTGCTGGAAGGTGGCCCCTGGCGGTCTTCAATACAGGTCACGAACGTTTACGACAAGAGTACCCCGGAACAGCGTTGTAGAGTCCTTTCCAGATCCCGACCGGCCTGAGCTCTTTTATCACTTGTTCATGCCTCCAACGTCGCTCTCTTCGACTGCACCTGTCTTCGCGCTTTCCTTCCTCCCAACGCCGCCGCCGTCAATACTATCTGCAACGGTGATTGGATGGTTACCTGCGAGTGGAGACGGAGAAGGGGCAGGGTTGAACGACTTTGTTGAGAACGGTACGTCCACTATGGGCTTACAAGCCGAGTTTTCCCTGATGTATTCCTGTGAGTAGAACAATTTAGGCAACTTTTGCACGGTGCCATTAAGTCTGCGTTGTGCGACGGTGCAGACGAAGTGCAGAAAAATGGCGCAATCCAGACACGCGAAGGTTGGATGCACATCCACGGTGCGTATATATATTCTAAACGCGGGACGGGGCTCATTTCGCTCGCAATATGCTAATGCCACGTGTGACAGATAATCGCAATATTCCTGCGCTTGGACGTATTGGCGATCCGGACGACATCCTTGCGTCCGTCCGAGTGGAAAATGGAGAGGTCATCCTACAATTCAATCCGACCTTGCGCTTTCTCTAATTCCCCCGTAGATCCTTTCAGACACCTATCAACCAATGCCTTCCTACCGGCTATGCACTTCCGATGGGGTCTTACAACTTACAGAGGGTCTAGCAGAGAGGCTCGTTGAACTCCTGGAGAGCCGTGCACGAGAGGACCAGAGCTAAGTCACTTGGGATACTGCAGGTGTGTCTAGCTCCCTCCCTGCTAATGGACAGACGCGGTCTCGCTGTCCTAGATGGTGAGTGTCTGCTATTGTCTCCTGCATCTTGAGTCACAGAGGATGACAAGCTCCATCTTCAAACGAACGAAAGCACGATGCATCTGTAGTTACAATGCATATTCAGAGGGACCTCATTCATACTCATGTCTATGAAAGCCAATCAATTGCACCTTGCATATTCAGAGGGACCTCCTTCATACTCATGTCCATGAAAGCCAATCAATTGCACCATTCCCTCACAGTCCATGTTTCGCGGCGAGTCGACGTGATGGTCGGGAGGAATTGATGGCATAACGCTTCGCGCGCCTACCCAGTTGGACTCGTCCTGTCCTTGCCTGGTCCCAAGTCAAACGGGAGCTGTGTGGGCGTAGCGGCGTGCGTCCGACCCGGCATTAGACTGCTAGGGATATCAAGCCGTGGCTGCTTCTGTGCCTGCTCCAGCGTATCGGCATCGCCTCCCCAGTCATCCTGCTCCTGAGAACGTGAATGAGCAGACGCGCGCCCACTCTGAACTGGATGCGCCTCAGATGCCCGCTGGCGGTGTGTACTGGATGGCAGTCCGCCCTGGTCCACCATTGGGTTCGGCTCCGAGCGATGCGGGTGGTGCGTGCGTGACTGCGACCCAGCGGGCTCGGCCTGCTCCCTCGGAAGGCGGGAGACGTCGACAGTCGAACCCTGAGTGACGACCCACTCGAGCGTTCGCGTCTTCGCGTCCTTGCGCGACTCCAGCATCGCGCGCTCTCGGTCGTCTTCCCCCCCGCCAGGGACAGGGGACCTGGACTCTGAGCCCGACCGCCGTACGGGGGCCTCCATCGAGCGACGCGGACGCGGCTGGGTGTTGACCGCAGTGGTGCCCGGGCTGTCTCCGCCGCCGCCGCCGTCACTGCGCACGGGCTGGAGCTCGACGACGTGTGTGGATTGGCCGGGGAAGTCTTCTGGCTTGTTCTGGCCGTACAGCTGCTCGACGGTGCGCTCAAAGTCGTCGTCGGTCATCGCGCGCTTGCAGGAGCAGCACCCGCCGCTCTGGCCGCGCACGCGATGCTTCCTGCCGCAGCAGTCTAGCGGGGAGTAGGCAGTCAGCGGCAGGGGCGGGGTTGCGTCGATACGATGAAATAGGGTGGGGTGGGATGGGGGCAGGGTGGAGAGACGTACTTAGGAAACACCAGTGGTTGTTGTTCTGTACACCCTCGAAGCCTTCGTGTTCGGGGCTATGGGTGAGCGAGGGGCGACGTGGGTTGTTAGAGTGGGTGCGACTCACAGAAACAACAGAAAAAGCAGATACCGAAGCATGCTAGAAGCCCATCGAACTCAGACATGGTGGATGTGTTAGGTGGTGTGGGTATATAATAACGATTGTCCGGGGAGCGGGGAAGACGTCGCAATCGATGCGACCAGTGACAGCAGGGCACCGTGGCCGCTGGAGGTGAGGTGTAGAGAAAATGGGTCGACTTGAGGCGCGATGACGACGAGGAGGACAAGGGAGAATGATATTGTTGTTATCAGAACGAGGCCTTACGGGCACCGCACACCGCGCACACGACACAGGAACAGCGAAACAGAAAGCGTGTCTTCTCGGACCAAGCGAGGCTTATATTTATGAATGGACGCGGAACGGCTGCATGAGGCCTGCGATGTTAGGCGCACTCATTCCGCAGTTGCCGTCGAACGGCACCGGTTTATTGATCATCTTTGCCGTTCATGAAGCTCTGGCAGGCAGTGCTTGACAATCGAGTATGCATGGATGCATAGCACTGCACATGTGTGTGCATGCGTGGGATGCGGAAGTCCCAGTATACCTGAGTCTGTCAAGCCTGGATGGAGTACTAGTGTTGCCCCAGTAAGGTGTTCATATTGTCGACAGAGAAGGATGGACATATTTAAAGAGACTGCAACGATTTCGTTCGATATTCGACTACCGGCGTTCTCATGCCACAGGCAGTGCGATCACCGTGTCTAGACATGTTCGGGAAATCTGTCCTCCTGGCAACTGTTGCGGCAGAATGAAACGTATAGAGTCATTCTTAGAATCTCGGACACAGGCGGGCTATCTTCCTCATCCGCGGGGTTTAAGGCGGTCGATGCTAACAACGGACAAAGAGTACTACAAGGTTCGAAGAGAATGTGATGTGAAAATAACCAACCTTGCATTACGAATAGTGTAACCGCGACATGCGAACATGTTTCTTTCTCCATCGGAGAACCAGTAATTGACAAAGCTTCTCCGAGTTGGCCCCGTCGGCCAAGCATTGCCGCAGTGTTCGCGTGGGGCACAACATCTACTGTGCAGTAAGGAAGCCGACTATATAACGTCATGAAGGTGGAAGGACGCGTTGTAACAGATTGTCAACAATACCGGCAGCAAGCGGCCATGCGTCGTCTACAAGCGTCTCATCCGTGGGGAAGGCGCACCAATTCGGTGACGGCGTCGCGCGGATGTGCGAGAAATCTTGCACCGCCAGGTAGTTACTCTTATGTTCCTAGGGGGAGAATCAATGGCTCTTGTGATGACGTTCCAGTAAAATAGACATACAGGTTCTCTTTCATCAACATGAAGGAGACGCCTCAGAGACGCTGGGTAATCAGCGAAACGAATCGCTGAGCAATGCTCAATGATTGGGTTCGAGGAAATGGAGATGTACACGTCGATTTGAAACGATGTATGCATACGAAACTGTACCACGGTCAACAAGGTTGGAAGCAGCATTGGATGAATGATGCCTTACCTGTCGACTTCCCAACGCGATGACACATCGGTTCATGTCATGGAGCAGTGCACTGCCGGTGATTATGGGCAGTATCAACACCGTGTTCGAGAGGTTCCTGACATGAAGGGCAGTAATATTGAGGTTGGCCGGGACGTCGGTATTTGCCTCAGATGGAACCAGATTCACGATGCAGTTGTCGAGATCAGAGATAGTTAAGTCCGATGCAGAGGACCATGGGGAAGACAGCGATGTAAGCGTCAAGTATTCGTAAGAATGTCCTGAAATAGTCAGCCCAGAGGTAGGCCCCTGTGAGGCTTCGTTTGTAGGAGCCGAGGCCGACGGGGTAAAAGCCTGCGAGGGGAGGGAAGCTATAGATGATGCCGTTTTCGCTGTCTTGCGCTTGAATGCAAACTTGGGTTTGTTCTCCGCTGAAGCTCGGAGGGTCTCCAGTTCGGCTTCAATACCTTCTATTTGCTAGGGTTCTCACGACTGTGAGTATACACAGGCATCGGGATGTTTGCCAACGTGCCCACCTTGTCGACCTGTCGTTGATCGAAACTTGGAAGAAAAGAGATTGCATCGCTGAAGTCTCTCCGTAGCTTTGCGAGTCGAGACGCTACACTCCCAAATACTTCAGAGGTAGCAGATCCGGTCTTCATTGTTTCGAGCTGTTCCTCGAGCTCTGCCGAATAGTGTGGTTTAGAAGGAGTAGTCGTAGAGCAATGTAGGATGCCGACCAGATATCGCAGTTTGTGTACGATTATGATATTGTTGTGTAAGCTCCTGATTCGTTGCCATCTTTCTCGTAGCAAACAGCACCGTTGTCTCTGCTACGGAGATGAGTGCGGTTGAGAAGAGAGTTGTCTTCAACAAACAGGAATCAGAATCAGAGTCACAACATGAGCTTGTCACTGTGTGACATACTTGTGCAACTGCCTGGGGACCCTGCAGGTTGCCTCCTCCCTTCATCACGTCTCCTCTCCGTTCCTCCCATCTGCTCTCTACAATCTTTCCTGAATACAAATATGGCCGACAGCATGGATGTTGACCCCGTTGTTGAGCCGAAGGGCAAGACTAAGGAGGACGGTAAGGCTGACAAGAAGCGATTCGAAGTTAAGAAGGTACATCAAAGCATATAACGATCTCACCGTATACCCCGCTTACATGACAACTCTCTCTTCGTGACATAGTGGAATGCTGTTTCTCTGTGGGCTTGGGGTGCGTATCGTCAAGTTTGTGTGGCGAGTGGCGATGCTTATCGAGGCGAGTATAACAGACATTGTTGTCGAGAATTGTGCTATCTGCAGGAATCACATCATGGATCTTTGTACGTACCCTTTCTCAACCATGTCTTCTGTGCTTAGTAGTTATACTCGTATTGCTGGGTAGGCATCGATTGCCAGGCCAATCAAGTCTCTGCAACCAGCGAGGAATGCAACGCCGCTTGGGGAATTTGCAACGTGAGTGCACCTCCCTTGTCCCTCTTAGTGCCATTATTCATCCGCATGCGTGTTGCTATAGCACGCATTCCACTTCCACTGCATCTCGCGGTGGCTCAAGACAAGGAACGTTTGCCCTCTCGACAACAGAGAGTGGGAGTTGCAGAAGTACGTTCCTCATGTTGTCATCATACGCTCTTCTGACTCTGCCCATGTTCCAGGTATGGTCGCTAGAATTACTCAGATATGTGTATCGATCCCTTCGTCACGTTGATGTATATTATACGCCCGTTGTGCCTTTGCCCAATCATAAATTCGCTCCTACCCCCATGACGTTTCTCAGCAGTCTCATCAGCCAAGCGTTGTATCTTTAGGCCACAACCCAGCGCAATGGTTTGTGTGCCAATTGAACTCATCAACGGACCCTCACTACATATCGTTCTATTATGCGATCAAGTAATATAGGAATAAGTATACCCTAGAGACTACATCAGTGCATCAAGCTACTACGACAGTGAGACTCACATCAGTCATGTAACTCCAAGTTAAAGGTGTACACACCATCAGGTGGGGGCAGAGAGGACAAGATCCATATACCGTTCTCTCTCCTTAGCCCTCTGGTCGTCCTGCTGTGACGCTTCCATCACAGTGTCGACCCATGCGAGGCCCCATCCCCCGCCACCGACCTTTGCGCCACCTAGCACACGACGCTTCTCGTGACCGTCCGGTAGAATCTCCCAGCGAGCGCGAGTCGGTTGTGAGTCCGAGCGATCTCAAGTACCAGACGGGTCAGTCAACAACTTGAAGTAATATACGACAGACTTACAGAGAACGATCCCGGTCTGGGGTTCATACACACCGACCGGTAGCTGGCTCTCCTGTGCCTGTCTCTTCCTCTCCCTCTCCAAGATTTCGTCGGCAGTCCTCTTCTCTCCGACAGCAGATTCCTGTTCACCGTCTACCGCGAGGATACCACCACACAATTTCAAGGCCTCTTTTCTCAAATTGGCCCACTCGTTCGTCATCTCCATCGTGCGCTCCGCTGCCACGAACATCCAATTCTCCTCGTTTACGCCATCGCGAGTGAGGTAGGATTTGCGTACGGCGTTGAGCGGTCCATCGCTGTACGGCCCCCAACCGGAACCGCCAAAGATCGTTGTAGGCCCTCCAGCACGATACATACCAAGGCCCCCGCCACTCCGCTCACTCTTATTCCCTTGGGCACCCCCCGAGGCTCCGGCCGCGAGGGCAGCAGCTTCATTGGCGAGGGTGGACGTGTCATGAAGCTCGCCAACCAGATCGCCCGCCTTGAATCCCTTGGCGGTGATATCTTCGAGTGCCTTGTCTTCGTAGTAGTCGTCAATCACCCATCTGCCCTCTGCACCCGAGTTAGCGACATTCCCGCTCTCACAACACCGAGGATCGCGTACCAACGAGCGTTTTTGCACCATGGAGTTTGAAAACACTTCGCGCGGTGACAAGGGTAACGCTGCGGGTCTTGAGATGAGAGCCCAGCTTGCCAGCTTCAATGAGATGGTCTTTCTCCCATTGCGTTGCGTTCAGTTTCATGGCAAGCGGGTTGCGGCGAAAGTAGTATAGCGAGTCACGGAACCCAGAGGTACGTGCTGCATCAATGGCGAGCATATACTTGCGCTCTGGATGACGATTCGGTAGCACGAACGTCTGCGCCTTGAATCTCCTCCCTAGGACATGGTCAGTGCTCACTTGAAGAGATACTCATGAACAGAACTCACCTCCGAGCAGGTTACCGTACGGATCAATCTTGGCATCTCCCTTTGGATCGTTCTCGGTAACATATTCGTCTCCGTCAATAACGTACACCTTCCCCTGTATCCGGGTGAAAGGCCTCCCACCGCCAACAGGACCTTCGTCCTCGTCTTGCGCATGAGCCTCCGCAGCGTCTGCAGGCTCAGCATCCGGTACGTCCTCTCCACCACGCTTTGGAAGCTTGATGGTGATACCTCGCCCACGCCCGCGTCCCCTCCCCCTCCCCCGACCACGACCACGTGGGGTAGACGTACCTACCGCTCCTCGTCCCCGACCTCGAGGTCTGCCCCTTTTGCGCACAGGTGCGAATTCGACCTCAACTAATGCGTCGTCATTGTTGGCCTCAGGACTATCCGCTTGCACGCTGGGGTCTGGGTCGTCGTCGTCGATTTCTATCGCTTCATCCTCATCTGCTTGTGGTGTCTGTGGCACAGAGCCAGACGCGCTGCGTGAGACACTTGTCTCTTCCTCATCTTCTTGTTCTTCGTCGACCTCATCTGAGTCATCTCGGATGGATGCAGCTCGAGTGGGACGTCCGCGGCGGGCTCTGATGATGATTTTGGGTGTATTCCGTATCATTTCCACTGTAGCAACCGTTCGGTAACTTCTCCAGGAGACAGAAAGTGTGCTAAGAACCTCAGAAGCGTTGGGGAAGATACAGGTTTGCTGCGAGAACGGAGGAACGCGTTGGAGTGACAAACGGAAGAGTCGCGCAGGCCACTGACGCGCTAGCGCTCATATCTCCTCACGTGATACCCCCATTGGGAAACGGCACAACACGGTCGCGCGCGCGGCGAGCGCGTCTTGACCACATCTCCCATCCTCTTCACCTCGACCTTCCGCGTCATGGCCGACGCCGCAGAACCACGACGATCTCAAAGAGAAAGAAAGCAGGCACAGCAATTTGTATCTGGTGAGAAAACGCACTCGAAAAACAACAGATCGCCACAAGCTCATGAACGTCACAGTAAACAGCTCCTTACTCAAGCGAAAACGTTCCGACGCGGCAGATAATGAGGAGGGGGACGTTGATGATGCGCGAAGTGAAGGTTCAGAAAATGAGGCTGCTGAAGACGAGGCCGACGCGGAGCAAGGAGAGTATCACGCGCCCAAACCACCGGCCAAGTCTCCCGCCAAACGCAAAACCAAGGGAGCCCCTGCGCCGAAGAAGCCACGCGCGCCCAAGGGCACTGTTACGAGACGTGCAAATACGAAACTAGTTGGACATCCAAAGCCGAGGAAGACGTCTGCAAGGAAGGGAAAGCAGCCGGTCGGTGAGGGAGCATTCGACGCAGAGCAGCTTGCGAAGGATAGCAAGATTGCTGGCGACAATGCGTTGTTCAGTGCGTAAATCGCTCCTGTCTGAGTGTGCCTCTGCTTATACAAATGGTTCAGACTCAATCATGAACCCGGCTGCCGCACTGCAGTCCACGGCTGAAGACTACCTGGAATCCTTGTCCAACTCTCCCGGTCGAAGCTTAGCGGAGCTTATCAACTGCATATTACGCGCGTGTGGTTGCAACGATTCTGTAGACGAAGATCGAGTCGTTGACTATGATGGAGTGGTGGACGCGCTTGATGACTTCACGGAGGTGCTCAAGAAGGTGCGTGGCGCGTCTCTGTCATGAGACAGCAGTCCATTCAACATTGCCCTCAGGACGACACGCCTATCTACCCCTTAACATCCAAGCTGCCTATATTCAAGAAATTTCGCAAGTCACTCTCCGAACTCCTTGAACGGCTCATCATTTCCTCGGCCGAACTCGGCTCACTGTACACGTCTGACTTGATGCCGACTCTGCAAACATGGGTCATCGCTATGTCATCCTCTCAACTCCGTAGCTTTCGTCATACGGCCACTGTAATCGCGCTTGAAGTCGAAACCGCCCTGTGTGATGTGGCCGCTGCCGTGGAGAAGGAGGCCGAGGTCATCAGTCGTCAGCGAGAGGGTGAGCGAAAACGGAAAGCTGCGGGAAACAAGGGCAAGGCCGGGAATGCACGCGACACTGAGTTAGAGAAGAAAGCAGCAGAGGTCAGGGAGCGTCGATCCAAGCTGGCAGAATTTCTCAAAGAGTTTGTGGACGGGTAAGCATGTCCTTGTCCTCTGTGACCGCTCGCCTGACCCCATGTATGCAGTGTATTCGTTCACCGATATCGTGACCTCGACCCCAATATCCGTGCCGAGTGTGTGCGTGCAATGGGTCTCTGGTTCAAGAAGTACCCAGGACATTTTTTGGATGGCGCTTACCTGCGTTATGTTGGATGGGTGCTCTCTGATGCACAAACCCAAGTACGGCTTGAGGCAGTCAGAGCTCTTGCTCTTGCATACGAGCAAACTGCATTCATTGGCGCTGCAGCTCTGCAACACTTTACGGAGCGGTTCAAGCCACGACTCGTAGAAATGGCCGTTGGAGACATCGAGCTGAGCGTTCGGGTTGCGGTCATTCAAGTACTGCAGACGATCGACGGACATGGGCTGCTCGAGGAAGAGCAGCGCCAGAAGCTGTGCCTGCTTGTTTTCGATGAAGAGGCACGCGTTCGCCGCGCTGTCAGCGGGTTCGTCAAGGGGGTATGGGAAGAAACCGTAGAGGAACGGTTGGTTGGAAGGAAGCCTTCGGATTCGGACAAGCATCGCGCCGGAGTCAAGGCGTTAGGGATGCTCCTAGTCAGTTGGGGGCGTGCTCTCGACAAGACGATCAACGATAGCGATGTTGACGACGAGGAAGGCATGGACCTCGGCGAAGGAACGTCAAAACGAGTGCGGGCCAAGGAAGTCGCATCCCTCGTTGGTAACAATCCCAAGGGACGGGTTGCGCTCGTCGTGGAAGCATTGTGGGACGAAGTTCAACCTGTGCGCGACTGGGAGACGCTTCTGGATGTCCTGCTCCTCGATCACTCCGCTGCCGGCGAAGGATCTCGCCCAGCCTCTCGTTCAAAAGGCAAGCAAGCCGCCACCGACGAATCCGTGGACGAGGCCTATCGGCTGGAGGAAGTGGAGGAAGCCGTCCTTCTCGAGATGTTCGTTGCGACACTGCGCAAGGCTCTGGCGGATGCTGCCAGCGCGAAGAAGGTGCGTGTCTCGTTCTCCTAGACATAGTGAATACTGAATATATGTGATGATGTAGCCCGACGAGGAAACCACGTCATCTGATGTGACCCGCGCCCTGATAAAGGCGCTGCCGCGTTTGTTTGTCAAGCATCAGACTGACGAGAGCAGGATATCAGACGTCTTGCTGATCCCTCAGTTGATGAATCTAGACTTGTACCTCGAGATGAGGATGATGACGGTGCGTGGTGGTGGGTCTATGACGGATCGTCCCGTCGCTCAACGGTTTCTGTGCATCAGGCATACTCGAGTCTTTGGGAAGAGGTTACGAAGCAATTCCTCTCCCACTCGTCCCCTGTGGTGTTGACGAATGCTGTCGCGACCATCCGGCGCATGATGGACGCGACCAGCCTTTCAAAGACAAACAGCACGAAGATACTCGAGCTGGAGGATGAGCTCTCAACTTCTTTGAGGGATGCTATCGCTGGCCGGGACGAAATCGAAGTCGCGTCCTTTACCGAAGACGAGGTTATCTCACTTGGTGCAATCTGCGCCCGTCTAGCTGCCTTGTTTGGCATCCGTGATATGACGTCCTGGATGGAAGAAGACGAAGGCGGGAAACAGAGCAGCGCCTGGGATATCGTCAGTGCCATAGCCGAGAGAGGGCGGCTGGGGTACAAGGAAGAAGAAATGGTGAGATTGCGGTTAATTTTCGGTGTACTACGTGTGTCTGACATCTCATAATGTAGATGGTGGACCGCGCACTTCACCTCCTCACTCTGCATATCATGTGGAAAGCACGAAGCCTCCCAGCAGCCGCTGAGCTCACTGCTGAGGAGTTGCAGCTCCGCGACAAACTCAAAGAGGAACGAGAGTCCTTGCTGGAGAAGTTGGTGGAATTCGCCGTCGGGACTCAATCGAATACCGTGGAGGGTGTGCGTCGAGCGGTGCGTCGTGTCCGTGTTCTGGCCGGCCTGTTTCCCGTGTTGATTCGTGAGGTGACAACAGGCATTCCAAGGCCTGCTCACTTTGCATATTCTCTTTTGTGCCACTGAGACTACCGCACCTGATGGTAGCCGGTTGCCCACGGCTGCCTTGCCGCTGTCCCTTGATGACGAAGTGCAGTATCGTTGCGCAGGCTTCGTCCAGGCAGAGATTGAGCGCTATGCCGAGGACATCGCGCCGGTTGCTCCGGAGGCGCAAGCGAGTAGCGAAGAAGAAGCAGATGAAGAGGAAGATGAGGCTGAGGCTGAAGAACCGGCGAAGGGTAAGAAGGGCCGTGGGAGGAGAGCCGCTAGAGCTGCCGCGACAGGTGAGTTGCCGCACAGTTTGCCCCATGGAGACAACAGGAGACTGATAAGGAGGTAGTATCACGACCTCAGTCTCGTGCCCAGCTGGAGAAGGAGTACGTGTTCATCGGGGTGGTCACCACCTTCCTTCGCGCCATCCGAGCAGGCGTCATTCACTTCCGGCATGTGGCAACCATCCTCGCACACTACGGCCGTCTGGGCCCGACTTTCGACCTGTGCTCGAAGGTGGTGGTGGAGATTCTGCGGGAAGAGGGAATGTACAAGAACAATGGTGAAGCCGTGGTTGCGATCATTTGCCAGGCCCTCCAGGAGGTGAGTGTCGGGTTTGATTCTCGGCTATGGGACTACCTCGTGACCTCACCGTCCGCAGTCCTTCACTCTGTACCTCGACTCTGTCGCCCAAACCGAAGAACACTCAATCGCGCTCGGAAAGGCACTCTCGACTTGCTTGTTGATCCGCGGTGCTCAATTAGCCGTCGTCCGCCGTCTCGAGAGCAAGTATATCGTCGAAATCCAGACGAACTCTCTGAGCTGGGTCGGAAAACGACTGACTGGGTACGAGACCACCAAGAACAAGAAGGCGAGGAATAAGTGCATCAAGTTCTTCCGCGTCCTGCTACCCCTCCTGTCCTCCATCGACAATCGGGACTCTCTGACTATGTAGGTCGTTTCATCGACGCGCCAGCGTGCACCGCTAACCGCATTCGAAAACAGCAAAGCGCACTTGGACAACACCATCGCTCAGTCCAAACTGGAGATCTCTCCTACGTCCAAGTTCTGGGAGCCATACCGTGCATACGAGAAGAAGCTTTCGGCAACCATAACAAAGGAGAAAGGTGTGTCCAACAATGTACAGCTAGCAACGTCAGACTCACACACCAGTATCAGGCGCTGGCGGCAGGGGCAGGAAGCGCAAAGACGACGCCAAAGGCGCAGAGTTCCTCACAACCGACGACGAAGGCGGAGAGGCGAGCGAGGTGGAGGGCCTCACCGCGAACGGCAACGCCGAGCGGCCGACACGACGGAGACGACGCGGTCGCGCAGCGCAGAACGGCGCAGCTTCCGACGACGATGACGACGACGACGACGACATGGGTGCAACAGAGGACGAGGACGGTGCCCCAGCAGCCGCTGCACCCGCCCCCGCCTCCAAGAAGGTGGCTCCCCCAAAACCCCGTCCGGCACGCAACCGCCCGCCGTCGAAGAAGCGCCGCACGACCGCGTCCCCGTCCAGGTCGCATTCGAGGTCTCCCTCCCCTACGACTCCTGCGCGGGACTCTGGGTCGCTCACGCCGCTCTCCTCTGCGCGCGAGTCTGCTCCCCCAGAGGAGCCAGCTGAAGAGCCCGAGGAGCCCGAGGAACCCGATGAGCCTGAAGAGCCCGAAGAGTCCCATGCGCTCGAAACGCCAAGAGCGTCCCGCAAGCGCGGTCGCTCCGACGACGACGAGGAGGAGGAGCAGGGGGAGCAGGGGGAGGGGGAGCAGCCGTCAGACGAGGAGATGGCCGATGCGACCACGAACGGTATCGAGCACGCAGACGCCGCTTCGCCGGGCGGGGGCGGGGGCGACGCCTCGCAGGAGACGCAAGCGTCCGAGATCAGGATCCGTCGAAAGCGTGTCCGCCATTGACCATCATGGCCTCTTCGATGAGTTACCCCCGGGACGTGGATTGGCACCCTACGCTTATGCTTATTTCGCTGCTTCTTTGTGTCGCTCGTCGTGCTCCGTCCTTCCTTCCTTTCTCTTTTTCTTTTCTTTTGACTTTTCCCTTTTTCACTGTGCTTATGCGTGTCTCCTATCTCTCTATCTATCTCTGTCTCTGTCTCTCTCTGCCTCTTGCTGTCATATGTTGTGCTGTTCCCCCCGAGTCGAGCTGCTGAATGTAACGCACGATATGATATGTACAGGACCACATTGTAGCCCTCGCGAAATCAATTTTTGTCGCCCCAATCTCGCCTGAGAGGCTTGAGCACAACGTTTTCTCCAGATCCCGTCACCCAGTCCCTCCCAGTCCACACTGGCACGGCAAGACGACCCCCACGCTGCAGACTGCACAGCTGCAGCCGGGCCTCACAGAAGCACCACCACACCCACCCCAATCCCAACCCCAAGCGCCAAAACCAACATACCAGCATCCCGCGCCCTCGCGCCAACCGCCGCGTTCTCGGGTGGCGGGCCAGCACTACTACCAGTCTCCGCCGGGCCCGGAGGCCCGAGTGCCTTCGTGCCATTCGCATAGCTGATGCCCGGGTCCGCGCCCCACGGGCTCCTCGTGAGGCTCACCGGGGC